>OX465375.1:7217816-7460424 GCA_950004255.1 Mesopsocus fuscifrons
TGTAGGTCAGAAAAATCCTGGGGGTGGCTAAACGGTTTCTGGGACGAGCTTAGCCCCCCCAGACCCCCTCCTTGCTAAGCCTATGCCAATTTCCCTCTTTAAGTGACTTTTATCTAATTTTCGCGTCTATAGATGTTTCCGCGGGCGTTCTCAGCCTACCTAGAGAAAATTTCCACAATGGTGGATTGGCTATGGAACGTAGAATACTTGCACCACGAAAACCCACGCCATCTGCCATCTCTTATTGTTACACCGTTGCGCCGGTACAGTAAATCAAAAGCACTATCATTACTCGAAAGTGCGTATGAAGCACATGGAACCTGCAACCTGCTCAGCCAGAGCCTGCTATGTGCTAACAAGAGGCGACGGAGGGTGTAATGGCATTTTCACAAGATGGATGTCTGCCTCCGGACATGACAACCTCGGTTTAAATGATTATTAATTAAAAACCAGAACAATTGTAGAGGTGTGGTGTGTCAGAAGGACAGCCTGCCGTACCGTACCTGTATGCCTAGAGATACCTGACGTACATTTTTGTTGTCCTTATACGAACCTTGACGAAGATGTTGTGGTAAGTAGGTATTTTAACACCTATGGGACCCCCAATCAACCAATTAGTATGGGTTTGCATTTAACTATTGCCAAAGCCTTTCTATATTGCAGGACAAAGAACGGTGAAAGTAGCCGGTAATATTACAATCACAAGTCTTATTTATGCAATAGGAAAAAGGACATTTAAAAAACAGAAGAATGTATCTAAGAAACAACTCAGTCACACAAATATTAGGCGTGAAAAAGAATAAGAAATGTCCCTGAAAATGAGGGTAGAATATTTATCAGGCACTGTTGAGGCACTGACAGTGCCACCCTCACACTTGAAATATATGGCTGGCAAACAACAAGGGGCACGCTTTGTCAACCAAGGGTCCGTGAATAAGGGTGCTGTCACCCCTATGTTGTTAATTGGTTAGGTTACACAATTCCAGGGCACAAAACTCAGGTACACGTCACCTGTTCCTGTTGAGCACTGACTCAACTCCGGTTTTTGTTGTCCCGACCTAGTTTTGTGTGTTTGTTTGGGCTATTTTTTGTCCGCGTTTTCAAGCCCAAGGACAGTTTTATTGTTTTCTCTTAAATAAGAACATTCATCGTCCGTCAGACGACTCAGACGGGACAATTCAAGTATTTTTCGGAAATGAGGTTCATGATTTTTGTACCTACCTGTACGAGTATACCTCAGTTCTTTTAGAGGTGGGTAAATTTGCACCTTTGCACTGTCACCGTCACAACAGTGTGTGTGAGAAGTAACCAAGCTGCTGTTTGAACACTATTTTAGAGACGCGGTACGATATATACTTCCATAATACAGAAGAAATGACCGACAGAATCATAGAATCCGCAATATATCCAGGAACTGGGCTCAGTGGGTTTGATTCGTTTGATTCGTACAATACCCGAGGTCCTTAGGAAGTACCTGTACCTACTTACCTACCTCTCAGAGGAAAAACTACACAATTCAATTATCCATTGAAAGACACCTTTATCCATTTCCAACCCTTCTGTAAAAAGTACCATAGGTGTTCGTGTAATTCTGAAGAACTGTTTGTGTGGTAAAGGTGGCGCACCTGTTTCTTGTACCGGGCAGTGCGTGCAGCGTCGGTCCGCCCACCCGGTCGGCGCACGACTGCCACGCCGCCAAGCCGACGGCGGGGCAGGCGAGCGTTCAGTAGATCCGCGGAAATACTTCGTGACGCTGCTGGGTCTCCTGGTGCACCTGTTTCCCACATGGACAGTGGCAGAAAAACAACTAAGAACAGATTGGCCCTCGAGGCGGTATAAGAACTTCCAGGACTTGAGACCAGTCATTCATTCACTGTTTTAACTGGACAGGGAGTTGCTCTTTTCCCGCTGATAATATAAGCAGACAGAATTAAAAATTCAGTCTGTGAGGTTTGAAAGTAATCAATAAACAAAAGTGGGAATTTCTTCATTTGAGCCTGCTGGAATTAACAAGATCTTTCACTCAGTAACTTGATTTGGTTGGTAACTTTCCTTCTTTCTAAAATAAAGATAACCCGTGGCTATGGTAACTGAAAAAAAAATTCCGCTGCCGCCATCGCGTATAGAAAAAGAGGCATGAAAACTTGGCTGGCGGGGGACACCTCCACGCAAAACAAGCAGACTATTCTTTTCCTGGGGCGATTCAAATGAGGTATGCTCACCATTAATTACCGAGGTTTCTATGGAAGTCCATGTTCGCATACCAAGCTGCCCCACGGCGGCGAACACCGGCACCGCGTGACGATAGGTATACCCTACCTGTACGGCAGCAACCTGAGCTACCTGCCGAATGCCGATGCCATTCATGACTTACTCCATTCGTCTACCTTTCAGTTGGTCAATACGTACATAGTCAATGCTATTGCAACTACTCATCTTGAGTTAGGAATACATTAGAAGGTATGAAGGGGAGTGAAGAATGAACCCATTGAAATTAGAAATCAAGTGAAATGAAGGTTATATTTGAGGTGATCTCCAAAGGAAGAAAATGAAGAAGTCTCTTATCTTATAGTTACAAGAAGATTCCCAATTCAGGAAGTACGTGTACATCGATCATTTTGCAAATAATTCCGGTTGTAGAAGGACAAAAAGAAATATGAGTACCAGACTTGTATTATTTTGTACCATAAAAAATTCAAAAATGACCATAAATCATTTATTTTTTAATTTTGTTGGTTGGTATCTTTAGTGAACCCCGGTGACATCAGAACTTCGTTATGATCCATTTTATTAAGAGGGAACGAACATGTTCGAAACAACATCTAGATCTGGGAACTACCCTCAACAAAATCAATGCTCCTGGTCCATTCATTGCTGTAATAAAGCATAGAAATTGGCAGTTGTGGCCTTAATGAATATACTTAGGCACAGGAATTCAGTCAAAGCTGCTGTTCAGTGTTTAGTCGGCGCTGCTCCAGTTGTAGCGTAACGCAGATTGGATAGCCTTAAGTCAGACAAAAGGCGCACAGTACAGTGCACGCGACGACTCCGTCATAGCTAATGAGCGGTTTTCAATTTGCCCGTTGGTTACAGTAACTACCAATTTCCAGGTTCCTAGATTCCCCGTCTTCTGTACCTAATTCTCGCCTGGGGTGCCTAACGGGCCCAACATCCCCGCGAGACTTCTCAGGAATTCAAAACCCGCAGAAGGACAACTTGAAACCGCCCTTGGCCCTCCGCGTACCCGCACTTTCCGCACATTGGTTTGAAGGGAAGGGAGTCATAATGAGACGCTTGCGCTAGTAGGAGAACAGAATGGGCTGCTGTTTTGGTGCCAGCAGAAGCTTTTCTCCCTATACTACTTCAGCTTCAGTTAACCTTTATTTGTCTTCGGTCGCTTAAAGTCTGCACCCTCTAGTCACTGAGAAAAAATTCCATTACTCTAAAAATAAAGGGTCTGACAACAGTCGCACTTAACTTTCTCGCCCCATATGATTTTTTTTTTTTTTTTTTTAGAATTATAGATTTTTTTTGCGGGCGTAATTTTCACTCAATCCAAAATCGGTTGAAAATGACCCACGAGCATCTATCTGAGATCACTCATACCAAATCTCACGTCTGTCATTTTATTACTGTAGTCCCAAATGCGTTCCGACCATTCAAAAACGTGGTTTCTCATTCTCAACTCATTTTCGACACTTTTTTGACTAGAACGGCCGTAATTTTGAAGATAACAAAATTCTGTTCGACACATGTTTAAGTTACATGGTTCTACACAAAATTACCAAATTTCATGACAATCGGTCAATAAATGTGAATGGCGCCGAAGCGATCGAACTTTGGTCCAGAACGGCCGTAATTTTCAACCAATTCAATTTTAGTTGAAAATGACCTCGAAGCATCTATTTTTCAACACACATACCAATTTTCAGTGTCATAGATTGAAAAGTGTACCGTCGGCGCTTGTCTAACTAACCAAAAACACGATTTTTGAATTATTTTGGCGGTTTTTTGACAGTAGCGGCCGCAATTTTTGACCAGTCAAAAAAATTTGAAAACGCCCCTCGGCAGTGATTTTAGACAGGTCCATACCAAATTTCATCAAAATCGGGTGAACGGTATAGGCGCTACAGCACTGCATGGACTGACGGACGGACGGACTGACGGACGGACAGACTTTTTCCAGAAACCACTTTTTTGGACTCAGGGGACCCCCAGGATCATGGGAAACCCAAAATCTCAATTTCGAAATTTTGCACGAAAACAATACTTTCTCGCCATATATGGCTAGCGAGAAAGTAAAAAGGCATCCAAAGCTGGGCGGCGAGTTGTCCGGCGCCGAGTTGTCCTTTCCCCTGAATCGCAGTAAGTAATGTAACACACCTTTTTTTTAAAAAACAAAAGGTGTGTTTCATTATATATTGCGATTCAAGCCTAGCGTGGACGACGCAAGAGCTCGCTACAATTTGGTGCGACAAAAACTTCCCCTAAAAAAAGGTAAACTGTCGAGTTGGTATAAAAAAAATCATACATATTATATTAAATGACGTTTCAAGATCAAAGAACAATCAAGCAATCACCAAATCCTAGCCACGGAAACCAGGTAATGTATACCCTAGCTGAGCTTTAAAAAGCCCTGGAAACTGTTAAACTGTTCTGCAAACATTATAAACAAGGATAATGGTGGCGTGACAAATATTTCTCAACTGAACACAATTTCTGCTAACGCGTACTAACCCACTGTAGTGGCTTTCTCACAGCGTAGGACTGTCCCATAAAATGCATGTACCATGTACCTTATGTTTCTCATATTCTACTCCATACAGTAAGTTTCAAAATGACAGCCAGATGATTATTAAGCTCTCAAGTTGGATAGTACGAGCATTCCATTTGACTTTATGATTTCACAGTCAAGTCGCAACCGCTGTTAGATCTATATAAGAGATGGAACTTACGGGGTTCCATCTGTGCCTTTATCAACAACAGGTTCTTTGGGAGAGGTGTCGGATAAGAAGCTCCTGCCTTTCCCACTATGAGAGGTAGCTCCGGACTGAGAGGGAGGGCCACTATCTCTGGCCTGCGAGGGATGTACAACGTTCCCTACAGGTTGCGAATCTAAGCCCAAATCAGGCTGTGCACTGAAATAAAACGAACAAACAACCTTATAGCCTCTTTTTTTTTTCAATAAAAAAAATAAAATAAAAATAATACAAAAAAAAAAATTGCTTATTTATAAATAGCAAGCATCTAGTAGGTACACTTGTAACGTTTTAGAATATACATACTGACGTACAGTGTAGCGTTTTAGAATATACATACATACTGTCCCATACGACTACCACGCTTGTGTGCTAATGTAGCGAACGAGAATAAAACTATCTACCTTTACGTTGGAAGTTAATGTAAAAAGGGGAATGAGATTACGTTACGTTCGAGAGATAATTTAGAAAGACAACACACACAGCACCACCACGCTGCTCTCCTACCGAAGGAAGAAAAACCACTCTAGAGAATATTAAAGGTAAACACACTGTACTGAGAATTTTCATTATTAAAGAATTAAAGATCTAAAGAAAAAAAATGAGTGATTGTTCCACCTGCCTACCGATGTTCAGCGTGTCCGAAGACACCTACCTGGAGATAAGAAAAGCGAGAGCAGACATGGGGGCTGGCGGTACACAATGATTAAATAGAGATGGGAGTTGCACTTATTGGAGCTCAAAGTCGGAGAGGCTAGGTCGAAGATTCTTTTAAAGACCACGGTCACAACATCGTGACCCCCTTCTATCTTGTGGGTAGTACTTATATACAAGAAAAGTAAACTTTATACGTTTGGGAACGAGAGCTTTAGTGTTTATTACAATTTTAGTATCACGAGATAAATGAGATTTTCAAGAAACATTATGAGAAAACTGAGCGCCAGAATAGGAACGCTATCCAGCACTATCCAATAGACCGTCAGCCTATTCACTGTACGGCTATTCCGGACACTTGTGCCTAGCACTACATGAATTACAATTTTTTGGTACCTACCTACTGATATTATCAAAGCTGGAAGAAAGAGAATTTAGTGCAAAAATACAAGGTAACATACCGGTTCAGGGTAAATACCCTTATTAAAATGAAGTGGGACGTTGCATCTCTGGGCGAAGATAATTCAAACGATGGGGGGGAAGAACAGGGGCAGACTCAGGACACTCTTCACAGTTGGGGCAGGTTGACTCCTTCAGGGGGACATCTCGGTTTTGGCTCACATTACTTGTAGTTAGGGGGAAGAATTTTGAATGACGACGATCACGGTTGGTTTGGCATTTTAACTGGTTGGCATTTTATCTCCTCCGCCCCACAGCCGAAGCTGTCGGGGCCCTCAGCACCCCTTCTCTTATTCCCTCTTTAGCCGGCCATCGTTGGTTTAACTTGCCGGGTATAAAAATGTCTTAACTTTGTGGGACGAATGCTTACTCTCCGAAGAGATCTGAAAGATTCCAACTTGAATTAACAAGATGTTATAATTGTCTTATTTATTCGCTGCTTTACTGTTAAAAGAGGTTCTGCTGGTTTCCAAGAGGATTTGAGTATGAGAACTTAGAGTTTTAGCTAAGCGAGGGTTTGTTGTAGGGGAAATAACATGGGCAGATTTAAAGACTTGGAAAAAGGTACAATTTGTGCAGCATACTGCTTTAAAACATTTCAGACGGAAAGATAATAGGTTCATACCTGGCTTGAATGCAGAATTTCGGATTAATTCTCCAGGATTCCACTGATAATTTGAAATAAAAACGAGAGCGACGCCTCGACGACTGACTGTTCAAAATGGCAGAACTGAAGAGGGCGAGAACAGCTGGACTACGCTATACCTCGTGGCTTATAAACTTTTTGACTATTTATTGACCTGGTAATTAAAGATATTAATTTTTAGCAACTTCTAAAAATATTTCATAAATTTAGAACACAGATTTATTACGGAAAACCTCTTAATTATTTTATTATTCGCTTTATAATATTTAAAAGTCTCTTGGTTTGTGTTTTGGCGACAAAGGTTATTATGAGTTGGCTAACCTGACTGAAACAACATGGCCAACTAGAAGATAAACAAATCCGAAGGTAAATCTATTTTTATTTTTAAATACGAACTAACCAACAGCCGTGGTAATCCACTGCGGGGGTGAGTCGGGACCGCGCCACTGACAAAGAGACATAGAAATGACCGTATGTCATGGATGTCATGTCATTGGGGTGAGTCCGGTTACCCGCTGACAGCGCCATCTTGGCCGCTTCGTTCAAGGTTACTCACCAATTAAACCAATTAAATACAGCCAAATACCGTCAATTTTTTGAATAATTATATTGGAATATAGACTAAATCGTTTTCTGGAAAGTTTAAGTAGCATTTTATGCCTTTTTTTGTTGTAAACAAAACCACAGATTCCACGAAGTTCACAAGATGAAAATTTCATTATTATAAATAAAGATACTTTCCGTAAATTTAAACATAAACCGAACACACAATCAATGCATTTTATTATAAACTTCCAATTTTTATAATAAAAGTATACAGAAGAGGAGTTTAAATTATGTCACCTTTTATGTCAGCCTTGTCGCCTTCCAAAAGGGCAGGCGACATAGCAGACGCCAACGCGTGACTAACCCATTGTTCTATGTCTCTTTGTCCGCTATCTCACAAAGTCCCGACTCACCCCTGACTATTATGTCACCTGTCATGGCGCTGTCTCAGTCCCGACTCACCCACCTGTAGATAAACAGTAACGGGAAAATTACCGTTACACACTATTCACTACTTAGTAGTAATAAATATTAGGTATTACTGTTTTATCAGCATTTTTTCTTTCCTATTTTCTTCACGTGGGTTAAAAAAATATATAGAATACCTATTAAAAATAAAGGGTTCGACAATGGTCGCACTTGACTTTCTCGCAATTTTTATCGAAAATTTGATTTTTTTTTTCCGTAAATAATTGTCAAAATTTTAACTTTTTCTAAAAAGTATTTTGCCTCACAATGGGCGATACTTTTAGGCACCTGCATACCGAATTTCAAACATATCCGTCAAACAGTGAAGTGTCGTTCGACGCGCAAAGTATATGTTTTCTATTTTGCATGTCACCGTCTTAAATTTTAAGTAAATGAAAATCTATTGAAAATGCCCTTGAAGCATCTAACTGAGACCACTTTCACCAAGTTTCAAGAAAATCCGTCGATTAGTATTGTTGCAAATGTGGTTTAACCAATCAAAAACGTGATTTCCATTTTTGGAAAATTTTTCCTACGATAATGCCAATATTGGCCCAAATTTTTGGCCCATCTCAAAAAGAATAAAAACGATCCTGTAGCATCTATTTGGAAATACTATTGCGAAATTACAAGGATCTAACTTAATAACTGTAGTGCCAAATCCGTCTTGACCAATCAAAAACGAGATTCTAGTTTTTTTTCCTATTTTTGACTTTATTTTGCCTATATTGGCCGCAATTTTGAACTGATTGAATATTTCTTCGACAAACCTTTAAGTAATGTTATTAAGCACAAGTTTATGGATTTTTGTGAAATTCCGACTAATACTGTTCATGGGGCCAAGGTTTTCACGTATGGGCCAATTTTGGCCCAAATTTTCGGCCCATCTCCAAAACAATAAAAATGATCCTGGAGCATCTATCTGAAAACACGACTGCAAAATTTGAAGGTTCTAACTTTATTACCGTACTGTGAAATGCATCTTGAGTAGACAAAAACACGATTTTGAATTTTTTTTGACACTTTTTTGACAATTGTGGGCACAATTTTCGAGTAATCAAAATTAGATTAAAAATGTACCTCGGAACTGATTTTAGACATCTACATTCCAAATTTGAGCCAAATCGGTTGACTGGTGTGGCCTGTAGCCGCGCTACAGACAAACGGACGGACGTACGTACGTACGTACGTCGGACGGACATGACCTAAAAACCATTTTTTTGTATCTAGGACCTCTGAAACGCCTTTTGCAATGAAAATCTCAAAATCGAAATTTCGCACGATAACATAACTTTCTCAGCCCATGTATTACATACGGGCGAGAAAGTAAAAAAAAAACTTTTAGAGGGCAGCGAAAGTTTCAATAACTGTATGATTCACGCTCCTATCTTTCAGTATTACCGTACCGTTTATGATTTCATTTGATTGTAGTATTTTTTCACTGTTAAGATGATTTGAAAATAACTCCCTTCTTTTTATTTTTGAGGTAAAAATGTACCTATGCTTGTAATTTTCAACATTTTTTTCGTATCAGTTTCTGTCCCTAAAAGAACTCAGAAATTCCAAGAATGTACCTCCTTAAAAAAGCCTCTAGGGTAAGTAACGGGAGTTCAGTTTTGCCATCCCCAAGTGAGAAATTTTCTAGGAATCCTGAATCCAGAAGCAAAACCCCCTCTGCACCTGTGAAATAGTAATTATTGTGTACCATCTTTTAAAACTAATGGCGCTTGATGTTTATCTGTTTCCGAGAAACCAGTCTCAGTGTTGAGTATGGTGAAGTGGAATAGGCTTGCGTGTGTAGAACTTTTCAATCTGAGGCATTTAACGAACTGGGGTGTAAACTACCAAGTCTACAAATTGCAGGTAACGAGTAGTGTGTAATTGCAAGTGCGTATGTATATGCACCGACGCATGAATTTACTGCGCCCGTCGGCCTAATGTGGGAACCAGATATTCCTTTAAAGAAACCTTGTCATCGACACATTCACAACAGAACTGATCCTTATTTTCAACGCAAATCGTTTCATAATGGCCAAATGTCATATTACTCATGCGTCATGAGAACACTTTCATATCTATGGTTATATACCTGTACCTATACGTTCAAGACGAGGGGGTAACCACTCCGGAGATTCCTTGAGATTCCATAAAGATTTCCAAAGATTCCCAATGATATTCATATAGAAAGATGAACCCCGAAGGGGTAACCACTCTAAAAAAATCCAAGATTCCCTGAGATTTCATAACGATTTCCAATGATTCCCAACGAGTGATTAACCCCTCGGTTCAAGAACTGTATTAAGCATAGTGCAGAAGTCGAAAAAACGCTCCCGAAAGTAAACACAACGGTAAATTTTACGTCCAGTTGTGATTTGACGCTTTCCACAAGTGGTGTAGCGTCTTAATATGGATATGCGCCGGGAGAAATAAGAATAATTAATTGACAACCATGCAAGCCATGAGAGTCAAATCAAAATCTAACAAAATCCTGGTATGATTTGATCAGTCTCACACCCAACAGTAAGAGTGTTCCCCTGCCAGAGAAGTTGCCCATTAACGCTGGTTAGGCACAGGACAAGACACGATTCACCAAGAAAATATCTCGACAGGTTAGGAGCAGGACCATCGTCGTCTTGATTCATATGGCTTAGTGAGTGGCCTCTCCCATCGAAACCCATTATAAACCGAACGAAGTGCAACGTTGTTACCCAGGTTTGTGTTATAATAAAATATATGCAAGCTACCGAGGAGCTTGAAAGCAAATTAGTGATTCAATGCAAAGATCAACGGAGCTGATTACGTAAAAAGGCTCTCTAATTGACTGCTGAGTTCTAGGATTCATCCTGCTTGTCCCCATGATTGATTATGTACAGTTTTCTTGCAACAATGTCTCAAAGACCTGGTTCCGACAAGGAATGTAACATTGCAGCCTGCAGCTGTCCTTTTGGACGGAACGGTGACTTGTTTACGACTGTATAGGAATAGGAGGTTGCTGCCTACTTCACGGAATGATTTAATAGACTTTTTTGAGCTGTTCATTAATCTGGAAAAAGAGACAGGGAACCAAGTCCGAAAATTTGGAATTCAGGTCAAAAAGTAAGGTACGTACAGGTACCGCTGAATACATCACTTCTGCCCCTCAAGATCCCCCAGTGCCCGACCATGAGTAATGAAACCCCTAAACCCCCCTAAAATTATCTGGAAAACCAGAAAATTAGAAGAATAGAAAGAAGTGCACCTGCTGCAACTATGAAATTTAAACTTAGCCATGGAGTTTCATAAGCCGAAAATCGAGAAATTGAAATTTATGGAGGTAAATAAAACCAGAAGTGGAGTATGACTCGAGTGTTTAGTGGTGCTTTCTTAGAGAATTTCTAAGAAAATTTTGCATATTTTTAAGGTTCTTGGGCAGCTCTGGATAGAAATTCATAAGTCGGACCCACAGAGGCCACTTCGAGTCATTGTTCATACCTATACGGCATTGCAGAAAAACAACTTTTCGTTGCCGCCTGTCATGAAGCTGGCGTCGTTGATTGATTCTGATCAGCAACATTGTGCAGACAAAACCAGTAGCGGAGTAATCAAAGCTCACCTAAACAATGCAGACTTGCCTCAGCCTCTTAAAGCAACCTTTCGTCGTCACCTCAAGCTGTCACCAAGCCGCCCCTGATTGATACTGGCCGGATACATTGTCCGCCCCAGTACCGGAGTAGACAATGACCATCTAATCAGTAGCTGATTGGTCCCCCGCACTAACGATAGAAGCCGTCTTCTGCACTGGCAACAGGCTTGTAATTGCGAACTTGCCTCGGGAATCTCAATATCTGCGACCTGGGCGGCGAGTGGTCGTCCCAGTACCACAATATGGACATTCATGGGGGTCTTACTGATGGACGATCGCCCAGAAACTGTTATGGTTCTGTTATATACCGAGCAGTTTTGTTCCTCCTTCGCTCCACTGCATCGAGCTATTGATGATGATCTTGCCGTAGTAAATACCGGATTATTTTACAGTGTTGCAATTTAACATAAGTATCAACTGTACTTACCTTTTGGAAACAAATTCATTCCAAAATATCGGAACAACAATGTAACAAATAACAGTTCGGAAACTATTCATTTAATTTTTTTTAGGGTGTCCCAGCAAAAGGTCGTTATGAAATAGATTTGAATCTACCGTCTATACTCGCGCGTGTTGCGGTGCGTTTATATTATTTTTTTGTCGACGATGCACTCAATACCGGGATCTAAGTAATTTTGCCTGAGGTGTAAAGCAAGATGGAAACTGAGTGACCCGAAAAGTGACCCGGAAAATGCTAGATTCTGTGATTGGGGTGGGGGTGGGTCGGGCCAAGGGCGTGCCTTGCGAGGTCAGGGCATGTGAAGGTCAGGATTGACGCCGGTCACAACCTTCAGCGGGACGCCGACGCCAGCGCACGCGCTCACCGAAAGATCGTACGATATAATACAGTATTTATACTGGGGATTTGTTTTGGACACAATCATGACGTGTAATTAGCTGGACGGGACACCCGCAACTCAAAGTCAGCGAATAAGTTAAGTTAAGTACGTACTCAAACTAGACAATAGAATAAAATAAAGTATTAGCCCCCGATTACACCTTACAATTTCCAATCCTAATATGATCATAAAAAAATATGATCAAGAAAAATTGTAAGGAGTAAAGTGAATTGAGTCAGTTATGATACAATTTGTCTCGGCCGATACAAATTGTATCACAACTGCTGCGACTACCATCCTCTATGCTGCGATGTGTTGTTGTTGTTGGGTCAGTCCGTTGAAAATGGCGCCTGAGGTAAAGTGGAATGGAAATGACCCGTATATTAATAGAAAATGTGGAGGAGTACGAATGTCTATATAACGATAAATTGAAAGAATATAGCAGAAATTATTTAACCTAAAACGGTTCAAAAAAGGCCCCTAAGAATCTACGGAATTTTATTTTTTTACCACGTCAAGTTGGCATCACTGCTAAATATGATCACAATTTTATTGTTATGTGTATGACAGTTTTTCTAAAATTTTATGATACTAAAAAAATAGGATCATATAATAATATGACCATATATTTTTTGTAAGGTGTAATCGGGCCCTTAGTCCAAATTTACAATAAAATTGCACTACGTTTACTTTAGGAAAAATTTTCTGCTTATACTATGCGGAATATTACATATAGCGTCCTGCACATAGATCCACGACAATATATCTTTAAACGGAGCACGAAATAAAAAATGGAACCATAATTCTTTTTCAAACCCTTAACTAGAGCGAAATCTACCACCCAGATGGAGATAAAATTTGTTCGTTGGGAGCTACATCGAAAGCATCCCAGTAAGGCCCCGATAAATAGTGTTTGTCAGTACGACCCGAGATAAAACCCGCGAACTTTACTCCATTGAACTTGAACGTCATCGTCAGCAGTGATCAACAACAAACAAGCCGGACGGTTATACTTATCTCTTCGTGGCACGCCCCCCCACAATCACTTCAACTCCCTCGTAGCTTTTTGTTTCTTTCAAAATTTTTACGAAGTAACGAAAGTTCTACTCTACGGCAAGAGGGGGAGTGGGATTTAGTTTTTTAGCGCGTGCGTGAGTCCCTTCACTGGGGTGGCAGGTCCGCAGGTATTACAGAACTGTCACTAGATGACCATGGGTAATAATATAGTCAGGTGACTTGCCTACAATGCAGTGAATATCGATATATTGCATTTATCAGTTATTCCAATGCGATGGGTTAACCACTCCGGGAATCTCGTAGGGAATCTTGTTGGGAATCTCAGCCAATCATTGGAAATCTTTATGAAATCTCAGGGAATCTTAGAAATTTCTGGAGTAATTAATCCTTCGGGGTGCATCTTTCCACAAATCTCGTTGAGAATCTCAGGAAATCATCGGAAATCTTCGTGCAATCTCAAGCAATCTCTGGAGTGGTTAACCCCTCGTTCCAATTCAAAATCGTTTATCCGTCATCTATCCAGAATTGCAAGGCCTAATCGCAAATAGAACTTTTAGGCTACGCCATTGCATTTCAAATTCTGAACATGTAGAGGGCGGAATATATTGCGCTAAAAAAAATTTCCTTTTTTACGGCTAGATATGAAGCTCTATGGATTCGAACACCCACGTGGTCCACGGTCTAGATCTACCCCGTATCTATCAATACAAGTAAGCGCCTATAGCTATACCTATACCCATTGTAGACACACAGAGAGGTCAGAAGCTTGGGACATAACTCATCAAGCCGTGACTGTGCCTGACTTCCTAATCATTGTATTTAAAACACCGTATATCTCCGCTTTAAATGAAAATAAAGGGTGGGCAATTTGTAATACTGGAAGCACGTGGCGGGTTGACGAGGGCGGTGACCTTGACCTCTCCTGCTCGTGACTTTGACCTCACCCCTTGGCCACCCCCAACCCCAATCGATTGAGCTCCGACGACCTTCGCTACTCTCAAGGCCTTCCGACCGGCACGGTGTAAATATTTGAAGCACTTCTCACGGTAAACAGAGCACCTGCGCAAATCTGACAAGTAAAACCAGATGAAAGAATATTGTAGAACTGGAATATGTGATGGTGCTAAGAGTCACAACTCAGAGCGATTTGTTTTAATCTTTTCCATGGCATATTTTCTTCAAAAAAGTTGGACAGTTTTTGTTTTAAAATATATTTTTACGTCAGAAGATAAATAAGTAGTTTAACATGTTAGAATTTAATCTACGAGTGACTTTTCTCATTTATGTTGAAACAAAATGTCAGCAAAAACCGTTATGCCAGAACTTTTGTTTTTTGTTTATCCTGATTGTTTTGGGGCAGCTGAAATATTAAATAATAAAAAATATTACCCCTACGAATGCAAACATAGTATAATCATAATTTTGCAGGCTAAAAAATGTGATTTTTTTCGTAGATTTGCCCCCTTTCAGCTGAATACTGTTGGTTTTTTGTATCAGTAACAAATTAATTTTGAATAATTTAACCTTAACTGGAATTAACCCCATTTTCTCATCATCTAATGTACCTTTTTTGTCCAAAAAAAGAAAGATTCGCCCCTTCTCAACTGAATGGGTACTGAATTTTATAAACAAGCATCTTAACTTGTAACATTACTAATCATGTACCTATTCTTTGCAGAATTAAAGATTTTTTATACCTATACTAAAATTTTTTAAAAACAAAAAATAATTACTAAAACAGTAGCTTGACGACAAATAGTTGTAGGTATTGATGCCGTAAATGCAATGTGTTCGGCATAACAGAAATGGGCTGCCGGCACTGGCTCAATTACGGTGTAAGTGGCCTGGTCCCTATCCGCATGTATTCATGTACTAATCAGAGTTGATAACTCTTCAACAATACTCGACCCTCTGCTATATCGCTGCTAACTAGTCGCTTACCAGTAAACACCTAAACTGAGCCAAACCTGGCAAAAGCTTCTCGTACAGTGAGGACAGAGGGGTTAACCACTCGTTGGGAATCATTGGAAATCTTTATGAAATCTCAGGGAATCTTGGAATTTTTTGGAGTGGTTAACCCTTCGGAGTTCATCTTTCCATGAATATCATTGGGAATCTTTGGAAATCTTTATGCGATCTCTGGAGTGGTTACCCCCTCGGTGCGAGGACAATAGTTATTTTTCAACGGACACAAATTTCCCAGTGATTCCTTTGGCTGTGTGTTTAATTGGAAACAAAACTGTTTGCAAAATAAAGTGGATAAAGAAATAAATATATTTAAACCTCATAAAAGCAGTAAAATGCTCGTAAATGCCGTTAATTGAGGCGGGGTGTTAACAAAAGCCCATCACTCCAGGTTTCTGGAATGCCGCCAAAGCGCCAATCCACAGCAATTTTGAGTTCTCATAGCGCCGTGCGCTCCAAATGACCTGGTGCATTGTGATACCATGAATATTCTTTAGTTCTTTAGTGACAAACCTTCAAAAAAACTTTAGTCCTATGACTCGATTTGTTTCAGAACTACTCACTTATTTCTCACTTAATTTCATCCAAATAGCAATTATTCATCGGCTGCGCCATACGGTAACTCAAAACAATAAATCAAAAAGAAAGGAGGAATAGAGGATAGAGGAGCGTCAACTGAGGCGAAGCTTTTGGGCTCCCTATTAAAAGCGAGTGAAAGACTTCGAAAAGAATGCTCAATCGCTGACGAGCGTGGCTCTCTGACGTCCGCTGCTGACTCCACTATTAATTATTTCTGAGTGTGTGGGTGGATATATTGTTGAATCTCTCTTTCTTTTGGTGTCACAGTCACGTGAGTTGTTCCGATATTTGAAAAACACTGCTGACTTGTTCAAGAAAAATAATCCGTCACATTCACAAAGGGAAATCAAAGGTGTTGGGGGTACAGTATTTACGGTTTCAGTTTTAGAGTAAATCTTGCATGTTCATTTCATACGCCTTTAGTGACTGGGTGGATGGCTATTATAGTCACATCACTTTACAAAATCAAAATCAGCCTCATCCAGCTTACTGAACTATGGTTCTGTAAGGCTGGAATGGAACGTACCCGAATTTTTTTCTGTAAGTTAAACAAGGTTGCCATGCGTTGCTAAGGTAAATAAAGTCAGAATTTTATTTCCCTAGCAACACCTTGTTTAACTTACAGACAATAATTCAGGTACGTTCCATTCCGAAATTAGCTAAATCCAGCCTTAGTTCTAAGGCCTCGGCCAGTACACTGGAAAATGCTTCCCCTACCATAGGTAAAATTAGCCTGAAAAATCAGGTTTTTTCCGTCAAACCGCTGCACTCGAAAACATGCTTCAAATGTGGAATTTTAGTTTGAAATCCTGCGATTCTTATTTTAAATTACTGTACCGTTCTGTACCGTGAACTCTTGTGCCCGATTAAAGTAGAATATTGAGAATGTACCCGAAGCCTTTGTCATGAGTGCCACTTGGGGCTGTTTTATTTTTGGAAACATGGCACCAAAACAATGCAGCGTGAGTTCATGCACAATTCTTTTTTTTGGCTATTGCTTGAAATTTCACAAGAGCAACAAGGGAGATTGTGTGCACTGCTTCCCCAGTCTCACGTTGCAATCATCAATTACCCGGGGGCTTGCGTCTTATCAGTTGCTGATATGAAAAATGATGACAGGTAACGAGCGGTTGTAGCCAAATCACCTGTAAGCTTAATAATTAGCGAGAACGTTATGGGAGGTAAGAATAGCGAAAGCCCAAGTATTTCGATCTCTTGAATACTTTTCCTAACCCACGCCTATACGTTATTCTGAAATAAATAAGACAAGAGCGCCGGCAGCTATCACTTTCAAACATATGCACCACATGAACGGACACATACCACCATATTGGCTACTACACATGTATTTAGTTGTATTTAAACGGGTCCGTTAATGGACTGAAAAGTGCGCTAATTGGATTCTATACCTATTACGCTACATTTCTTCTCAACACTTTAACGGAGTTGGAAAGTCTCCGTGCATGATAGGGAAGGAGCTCCTTTGCCGTACCAAATCAAAAACTGAAAATATGCTCAGTAACTGCCGTTTATTTGGAAGTTTTCAACCTATTCAAAACGGACAGCTGAGAGAAGACGGTCTCCAAATGAACCTGGACGAGGGGTTGGGAATCATTGGAAATCTTTATGAAATCTTAGGGAATCTTGGAATTTTTTGGAGTGGTTACCCCTTGGGGGTTCATCTTTATATGAATATCGTTGGGAATCTTTGGAAATCTTTATGGTATCTCAGTGGAATCTCAAGGAATCTCTGGAGTGGTTACCTCCTCGAACCTGGAGGAAGTTACATCGACTTGCGACCTCTCGAGGACAGCTTAACACTTGAAGCGAATTGGAACACTGAAGTGGCAAAACCCCCTCAGCCCAACTATCGTAATCTCGTAGTACCGCCCGGCCCGATGAATTTGTAGAGAGTATCGTATGGCACTCCCGCTATGCCAATAGCAATAGGCGCTCGAGACGAAGGCCCGCGGGCCACGTGGAGCAACAACGCAGCTCAAATTCTCCATGGGCTGTTTGACAAAGTAATTCGCAAGACAGGCATGTTGTCAATACACTCGCTATTGACAATTTACACCCACCACCGGAGAGAATCGGCCATTTTTGTCACACTCATTGTCAAGAGTAATTTTTCTGAGAATTCATGGAGCAATCTGCATCGGCCCAATCGGAGCGATTGTTTGCATTTTCCGTCAAGCTCTTCATTTCTTGGACGTTGTCTTGAGGTGCCTTGTCGTTTCACGGTTGACGGCTGCTTCATTCTGTTCATTTCCTATTCTGTCATCTCCACCATTCTAAACAGTGTAACTCACTGGTTTTCAGCGCTGGCTCTCCTTAGTCCTGGTGATGGTAATCGTTCCTAATCGTTCAGTTGGCAGGTAATGTATTTCTATTGGGGTCTTGGGCGTAACCGTTCCAATTTGGCTTACGAGCGACTTCCTTACAAAACACCTGGCTACCTTCTGGCTTCTGATATTCTCAGCAAACATAGAATCCCCCAAATCTTTACCAAACGTGATGTTCTGAACTCAGTTGAGTTCAGTGAAAACTCAAGAGGTTAAGAGTATGTAACTAAGTCAAATGAGAGAATCCATTCTCACAGACTTAGGGTAAGTTGAAGATGGAAGTTATTGCCATAATTATTATCTTACGGACTTGAACCACAAGTCTAGTTAACTGGCACTTAACTGACACCCTATAAAGTTAAACTATTCAAGTTAACTATAGTTAAAGTTAACTATAAAGTTAAACCATGTGGAACACAACTATCAGTCGCCGGCTATAAAAAGTTGGCGTTCAAAAGTTGCTCTACAACTCTTGAAGTCTGCATAGCTAACAAAACTCGACTGTTTACTTGTAAATATGCGCTATACTCGTACGATATATATGTATATTTACAATTAGGTAGAATTTTGTGGCTCAAACTTAAATTTCATGACTTTATCATACGAGCTTCTATATACTTATAGAGTCACAATGAAGACATCAGTGACGCCATCACAAAATTATGAAGGATCAATTTAAAAACATTTTTATCTCACAATAATTGAGTTTGTGTGTTTGCTCTTGTAGAGCCATATGTGGGCTATCTTTGACAAGTTTCGCAACACGGATGCAAGAGAGTAAATGGCAGAGAGCATTAATATCATCATCATCATACCTATTTCCGATCCCGATATCCCCACAACGTTTGATTAGATAAGATACTCATCAGCTTCGATTGGTTATCAAGATCATGAGTGGCTCAATAAGAGATTACTTACCAAGGATCTGTCAAAGCACCATATGATCATCGCCTCAAAAGGAGTGAAAAGAAAAAGAAAGTTCTAGGTATAATGAAAAAAAAAACAGTGTTTTCTCTTACTCTAGATCTTACACAAAAGGGAGCAGATGTGGGAGTCAGTCCTGGTCAAACCTTCGTACGGAAAATCGTAGAAAATGTACGTAAGATACTTTTTATAGACGATGGATGGATAGACAGGGATGGATGCTGATATATCGTTACCACAATGAAACAAATCCAAGTTCGTTTTTTTCGAGGGGACAACCACTCCAGAGATTCCTTGAGATTCTACTGAGATTTCATAAAGATTTCCAAAGATTCCCAACGATATTCATAGAAAGATGAACCCCGAAGGGGTAACCACTCCAAAAAAATTCCAAGATTCCCTGAGATTTCATAAAGATTTCCAATGATTCCCAACGAGATTCCTCGGGTTTTTTATAAATTTAGGACCGTAAAAGCTCGAGTACGGTGAAAGGAATATTTGTTGCCGGTCAAGTAGAAATGATTTCGTTCTCAACATGAAATGACCTACTATAACGCCAAAGAATACAAAAGCTGAGTCCTGACTCATACCTCTTCGGGAAATGACTTTTGAATGAAAAACTTTTTTGGGTATACGGGGTTTTTATTCCATTCGAAAAAGTTCACACTTGTTTTAATGAGTTTCCTGAAGTTATTCTCTTCCTGAAGTGAAACGTATCGGTACAGTTACGATTCAGACCACTCTTTTGTCCAACGCGATTTCAGCAACGTACCTAGCTCAGTTACAGTTTAACAATAAATTACAGCAAAAGGCGAGTGAAGATCAAACAAATAATGCAATGGAGCAATTTCTCATGTTTTGCTGTATGAGGGTTAGAAGAAGTTGTCGCACAACCATTCCAATATCATACATTTTAGTGTTTTCGAGAGGTTTTGTCCCGAGTAATTTAATCTAGCAGCTAGCTCGTGAAAGACGTAAAAAGATTTAATGCATGGGAGGTACCTTCCACTCGTAGCGAGGACGTCTAAATCTTGGATTCTCTCAACTTGGGGACAGAACGATAAAACAATCATCCATCTTCAGTCCTCGACAAATAACTCAGGGCCACCCACTGAGAACCAAAATTTGTTTACTTATATGTTTGGTGTACTAATTTTTCTAAAAAAAAGTGTTCCTTTGGAAGAAATTTCTTTTGATCATTCACTTCTTTTTAAGAGCTAGATGAGAAATGTTTCTAGTATTTGTAGTAGCCATGTAGTAGGTGCGTGAATGAAGGCAACATACGCTTTAGTGATGCGTTTCATACCACTACGTTTTTCTGCGACCAGTATAATTTTACAAAACATAGCTGTGGTACTTCGAGGCACTCCTTCTGTCTCGGCCGAGGGGTTAACCACTCGTTGGGAATCACTATCTTTATGAAATCTCAGGGAATTTTGGAATTTTTGGAGTTATTACCCCTTTGGGGTTCATCTTTCTATGAATATCGTTGGGAATCTTTGGAAATCTGAGTAGAGGGGTATCAGCCGAATACCTAACAGAAGTGATCGTGAAATTCGTTCCACGGATCATATCTGCCTATACCGTAGTACCTGAAACATCTCGCACTTATGTATTTAGCGTTGTTGATTGATATCTGAGACCTAGTTTTCGGACAGTTTCTCTGTTTACTTACTCTGTGAGCAATGAGCATTGAAATCTAATTAAGGTAGGAATTCAGGAAATAGGCTCTAAGTAGGTATTGTCACTGGTGTACATTCATCCCAATTTAAAGTTAACCATTAATTTACATGCTTCCGTGCTTAAGCAGTTGTTTCAGTCATTATAAATATTAATGATGCGAATAAGTATTGTAGAAAGTATGCACAATAGGCACCTGATTTGTCCACTGTTTGGTCACAGTTGGTTGTACCCGGATTGGTATCGCCAAAAGGCATTATTTCTGCTCGCCCCCTCCCTTTCTGTCGACATCGGATCTAAATAGAAAGGAATGCACAATGCACACTACTTAAACGTACGTACCTTACTCCGGCTATCCTACATGTTGGCCAAATAGATTTCATAAATAACCGATCGCTACTTATTTCGATAATTTTTTAAGAAAACACGAAAATTTCATAATTCTGGGAAATATATACATTTCACAGGCGGGAAACCCATCTCTGACAAAAGCAGAATTTATTAATTGACCTGATCCTCTAATCAACTTATCCCATTTTAAGAGAAGATGTAGGATATTCTTTGTGATTCGGAAAAAGTCTGGTTGCCAGATCACTAGTCCGCTTGAATATTTTTTTGCATGACTTGACTAAAATTTAGTGAGAATGTGCGGTACCACCCCAGTGTCATTCATTAAACATTAGTCTTACCTTTTCGTGTTAAGAGGGTTTGCAAAGGTACAGTTTCCGCTAACGAAATCCTGTTTCCTTTATAGGTACTTACATACCTGCTTGTAGGTACCATCAGATTTATACTTAATATTTATACCTAATTAGGCTGGTAATTGGTAAGGTTCGCTCCCTAAACATATACCTATAATACCGGTACTATGTTTTATAACATGAAAATTGCGAACACATGTCACCCAGTATCTCCTGAAGCACTTTCGTATTTTCATTTTCGAAGGCAATTAGTCACTTCAGATAAAAATTACTTTAAGATTGCTACACGGGCACTTTTCCTACTTTATGGTCCGTCGATACGTCAAGTGCGCGGTCACCAAGTAAATATTAGCCAACCGACGGCTACATCGATAGGCAGGCAAGATCTCTGGCAAGACGTATAGGACAGGTAGGTACGAACACTAAAGGTGCCACGTATGAGTTCTTGCGACGGTTATTATTGGCCACTGGTGGGTACGTAAAAGGGTAAACTGGAGATTTAAATCTACAAGTCGCTGATTTAACCGATCAGCGTTGTTACGACCGGCAACATTTCTACTGGTCCAAGTCAGTGAGTGTCGCTGACAACTTTGTTACGGATACGACAGCTTGTAACAACCGATGAAGTTGTCTCTATACATGAAAAACAATCTGGCGGAGGGTTGGCCAGGTGATATATATCAATGGTATTTAAGGTTCCACCATGTGTTTTCTACTTTCGCATTTTTTCTTAAGGTGGTAAGCAGCTTTAAATATTCTTACCCCTCGGTGACATGCAGGGCCGTATGTCAGCAATCCCTAGGACTCTTTTCATAGTTGTTAGAACAAATGACACGGAGTGTGCAGAAGGAACCTGCGGCGGAAGGTATCCTCGGACTATGGACTTGAGACCGCGCGTGGTTATAGGTACTTTGATATACCATAAAAACAGCCAAGAACAAATGCGCTTACCTTATTGACATAATCCACTATTTAAGGTCAGAATCCATAGAGCTGTTAATCCGAAGTACCAAAAATAAATAAAACGAACCACTTCCACAGTCACGTCACGAAAGGAAGAGGACACCTCGCGAGGTTATACATGTGCGCACGGCGTGGAGGCGCGCGGGCAACTGAAGCTCAACACTCGCACTTGTCCCCGCGCCCAATCCACCTGTTGCTCTGCCTCTGGCCACACCACCAACACCCAGTACCGTAGTCGCGTACCTGCCTTCCGAGGTCCCCTATTATTTTACAGCATTTAGACGATTCATGAAGGTGCCTCCGCATGTTCAACTTTTCCGGCCTCCGATAGGTACTTGTCTTCCGCACGGTCACACCACCCGGTCACATCGCACAAGTGCCAAACCTGACTTTACAGCATTTAAGGGATACATGAAGGGGCCTTTACACCTTGGACTTTTCCGAAAAAGTGAACCCCAACCTCCATACAGTATTCACCTACTAAGTCAGCTGGACCCTTAATAGCTGAGAGTTGGGGGGGACAAGCCCAGCAACTAGACCGTTTTCAAGAACTATCCATTGTGCTCAGCTGGCAGCACTACCAAATACCAGCTCCCCAGCCATCGAATAAACGATAAGGACCTACAGTTTTAGGTGGGTTTCGAATCACCACAGCCTCGATATACATTTCACTTGACATGCTGAACATATGAGAGGTGAATGCCGAGCAGAAAAACTTTTTGGTAGGATCGGGATCGAACCGGTGTGACCCGGCTCTCACTGCTCCCCAAAAGTCAACCATTTAGTCCACTCGGCTATCGAGGCCTCAGCTGGGCCCTTACGTTGGAGGTTCCATCAGGTTCTAATCACAAGGAACTATCGTGTCTTCTCTTGGTGCGACATGGATTTATATACTATATTCTGTCTTCATTTATCCGGTCTCTACCCCTATGAACGACTGCACCTTCAATGTTGTAAGTGCTGAACACTACTCTGACATCCAACATAGGAATGAAAAGAAAAAATATGGGACTCGCGAGAAATAAGGAAGCCACATGGGCTGACCGCGGTCGGCTTCCTCTTCATGGCCGATAGCTGACGTCAAACGGGATGTTTCCAAATCAGAGTGACCACAATCACACACGTACACCCGATAGCAGAGACCACAAGAGCTTCAGCTGTGTGCAGTAGCGACGTCTCGAGTACTATCCCGTATTGTCACGCGAAGCCTCAAGGACTGGCGTATTTAAAGCTTTCAAGTACCAATTCAGAGTATTTTAAAAATAGGATGTACTCTACCCGCCCAACATCCCATAGGATTAGTGGAATAGTACAAATTAATCGTTTGCGGGAAATCATCAGCTTTTTTGACTACTGACGGTACTTTAGGGGAAGGGGAAGGGCACTAACCCAACCTAAAAATTCTTGTCTTCAATGTTCGATGTCGCATAGCCCCAGCCAGCGATGACGGAAAATTTATTGAGAGATGTTTGGGGCTTGCGTCGTGAGTCCGATGTCTCGCCGTGACTGCAAGTTTAGTTCGAATATACAGCTAGGTTTGAAAATGATACCCGCGGTCGTTGCCAAATAGGTTTGAAGGGGTAAGCCAAAAAAACCTTGTTCATACATTATCGTCTCTTGAGATAAATTCTCATGAATTCGAACGTGATAGTCATGAACAGTCGCGTGAATTTCAGGTGGGCATCTTATCCAATCAATAATCTGTAGGGCTATCACTTATTGTTTTACAGTGTGGGTGACGCAAGTTCAACCAGCAATGGCTATAGGGATATTTGATAAGGTTGGAATGAATAGATACGAATGGTCACGTCGCAAGAGTCTATATAGAGGCTGTTCAGGTATCAAGGCTGTGGCACTCATAAAACAGAGATGAGCATCAAAGAAAACTTAATAAAGTGGAGGACGCGGAAGCCGATCTCCTAAAACTGGGTGTCCACAACTGGAGGCGATATTGTAAGTGAGGCCAAGGTACTGCGCCAGAATAAATAAGTAAATTCTTCTTGATTCAGCTCTAAGCAATTTATTCAAGTCAATCAAGTTTTAGCATCTACAACGACCATCTCACCTACCGCAATGCACCCGACTGCCTCTCGAGACGTCTTAATTTTCTTTGAGACAGAAACACAGCTCTGCGTTGTTCTTCTCCAGCTCAGCATGGTTTTGCATAGATGGAGACCACACGCTCTTGTTGGCCGTCTTTGTTTTGGTCTGGACACGATGTAACGGTCCAACAGATCTTGGTATACTGCTTGTCCTGCGTGTGCCTAGGCCTGCCATGATGTATGTCCCTCCATGGGCGGCTGCCATAGACCTAGGTACAGAGCCTGCACGCCGCTGATTATGCCATTATCCTTAGCTTCATCTATATCTGTGGGGATGTACATAGTTGCTACACTTTATGTTGCAAAATAATGAGTTTATTGATACCTAGCTTGGAACTTTAATAAATCACGCAGTTTTTATTGTTGTCATTTTTTTTAATGGGTATCGCAGTTTGCTTATCATGGTCCAACAGGTAATTTCAAGGGGAAAATGGACGTAATTTGTAATTCATTACATTATAGGCACTGTCGTAGGTAAATACCTATAAGCAAAAGTTCCAAAGCCAAAATATAAGACCTCTTGTCATCAATTCGTGCCCACACCTCTGTGACTTTCACGAAATGTGACCCCAAGACTGACCTATGTACGTACTTTCATGCGATGTATAATTTTAATAATGTACCTGTATCGGAATAGCAGTACCCATTTCCTGACCAGCCCCTATCGTGTCCACGGCTCGGCCCGGCCTGCGTGGGCAGGTGCAGTAGCCTCCATAAACAACCCGAGTATGGGTTTCAGCAATCAGGCATAAATAAAGTCCGCAGGTATATCGGTTATTAGCAGTAGAGTGTTCCATCAGTTTATCGGACGGGCCATATTTTTCACGTTCGGCAATGCCAAACGGGTCCCGACAACCTCTCGCACATTTTCGGGCCTCTATACTCTTTGTCTGCTCGTGCATTCTGCCGAAGTTCATCAAAGGTTATTATCACTCTTTAAACTGGTTCCCACCACCCGCGTTTAAAGTAGAAATATCAGTGGATTCCGAGGGGGTAACCACTCCATAGATTCCTTAAGATTCCACTGAGATTCCATAAAGATTTCCAAAGATTCCCAACGATATTCATAGAAAGATGAACCCCGAAGGGTTAACCACTCCCAGATTCCCTGAGATTTCATAAAGATTTCCAATTATTCTTAACGAGATTGCCAAAGAGTGGTTAACCCTAGTGATGCACGAAAATTTCTTGTCTTGCTTTTGTTCTTGCACTTCTTGCATGCAAGAACAAGAACAAGAGCAAGAACAAGAGTTGATTTTGGCGGCAAGAACAAGAACAAGAAGTGACTTGCAGGAACAAGAACTCTTGCAAGAGTTCTCGCAAGAGTCTTGCATAAACCCAGGCAGATTTTTTCCAAAGCTTCATTCATGGATTGCAGTCCATATTTTGTGCGAAAAACTCTGCAGACTATTCGACGATAGATTGCACTTGAAATGGCCGCTCGGTAGGCAAAAAACCACATTTTAACAGCAGAAAATTCCATGTACATGCAAGAAATTGCAAGACTCTCGCAGCAAGAACAAGAACAAGAGCAAGAAATGATTTCTACTGCAAGAACATGAACAAGAACAATATAGGATTTTCACTGCAAGAACAAGAGCAAGAGTCGCTTTGCGAGAACAAGAACAAGAACAAGAAATGCCGTTTCTTGTTCTTGTTCTTGCATCGTGCATCACTAGTTAACCCCTCGGTGGCTTCTTACAGGGATGCCATGTCCAAGTAAGGGAATGGATGCATTTTTCAGCCCCAGACTGCCCCAGTCTCAAACGAAAGCCGTACTGAGCCGTGCAGTATAGGGAAAAGAGGTACACTTATTAATTGAAACTTCAACATATTATTGATTTTGACATGTGAAATGAACGGTACCTTTACCAGGGTTGTACCTACATACTGTATTATACTGAAATCAGCGGAGGTTATGAATATTGAAATAGCACTGACCCTATGTAGTGACCCGCATGTCATGGGTTTAATACAATATGTAATGCATGTCAGTACGTCAGTAGAAGATTTTGTTATGGCTTTTCAATACGACCGGCTATATCTCTGTTACATAGAGGGATACGCAGTTTATGAGTCAATTCATTTTAAGCAGATGCCAGACAACTTTTCTTATGTATTAACTTTTCAACATTTTGTACTTCTTCAAATTTGATCTGTGTGCATACACCAAGAATTTCAGGCGAACATACATAATACTGGGTGGTAGCATTGGCGTTGGAATTTCGTGAAATTTAAATAGCCGAAGGGTTTGAATAAATCATACTTTTCCCGGCTTTGGGACGTGGCTGTACCTTGCCTTTTTGAGTAAGCTTCGAGTGACTGATCATTTTGTAAGAAAGGTAGATATGAATTTGAGAACTCCAAGAGGCGCCAACAAATGAATGTCTAACGGTAGTGGAAAATAAAATAGGTACACCCTATTGTGCCTGGGGTGGGGATTGGTGCCAGAGTGCAAGCTCACCCTCTACCCTCAAATTACCTAGACCTGTGTCTAATAACATCAGCAATACACAAACATCCCCTCGGGTGCTACCTGGGATAATTATTGCATAAGGTTCAATTATCGAGCCATTCTTTCGAAAGGGATTTCAAATGGTTTTAAAGTATTCAAAGGTACTGTACGAGGGGTGGGAATATCGTTGGGAATCTTTGGAAATCTTTATGGAATCTCAGGGAATCTCAAGGAATCTCTGGAGTGGTTACCCCCTCGGTACTGTACCTACTTGGTCTGTCAATTATGGGTCACTTAAAAGCAGCGGCAACAGAACTGAGGCTTAGCCGCCATAGGGAAGTGTGGGAGGCGCATCATCTACTTCCGCGACTTCTTTTCAGTGAGTGTGCGATATTCCGGCTTGCGTCAGTGAAAAATGACTCCCCACTCGTACTATTACACTTCAGAATAAATGAAGCTGTACTGCAGCCCTATTACTGTCAGTAGTGTCAGTATAGGTCTTCGGAAGTGTCCATAACGTGGATGATCTTCTCCTAGACGACATGGCGTTGGAGAGGTCATTAGGGCCGTATTGAACCTGGAGAACAGATGGTGCTGCCCATAGGCTTGGGTGTAATTGGCGGGAATGCCACCCGGACTCCACATAGCTGGCAATTGTCGTCTAGTGTAGGAACGCACCTTGCAGTAGGGAAAAGAGGCTAGTCCCGGTCATGGGAAGTGGAAGAAAGTAGGAAAGAAGGTACGTCAGTGTTTCCAGCGGTTGGCGGTGACTCCAGTGCGGTTTTTTCATAAAGGAAAGGAAGGGATACTGTCGAAACGCATCGCGTTGCACAGGAACGAAATTCGTAACGACAACTGAGTGACAAGTCAGCAGCTATCAGAAAGTAGAGTAGGTTCATAACCAAGTGTAGACTGAAGGCATGGGCTTATAACCACCAAAATATGTATATTTGCTTCCAGGGTGGGATGCAGGTGGCCCGGTAAAAAAGTCAGACTCAATATTTTGATAGTGACATTTAGGAATCAAGGTTTTTACTATGCTGTAAATTATTTAATACTTTCAATGGGGTGACTGAGTGGTAGAATAGAGGCAGAGGGTACTACGATGGACAAATCTTGCATCTGCAAGGTGACCTTTTCCTCCTCCAACGCCTTCGACCATGCTCGTATATTTCAATAACTCAATAAATTAAGGTTAGTTATTCTGGCTTTTGCCAGATGTAGAAACAGTGCTATAGAAGTCTCTGCTGTAACCAAGTCCTAGTTGTTATCCCTTCAGTATAACCTTATATGTAAAGTTACTATTACATAAAATTTTCGTGAGATAACACTCACCTTCAACAAGGAAGTTTCACATTACCGTCTCGCTCATAAAATTGTATAGGTTTGAAGGTTTGGGGGATACTGCCACTTGTGTTTACCTCAGGAGGCGTTAGGGGTTAGGGGATGCAGTTTAGATGGAGAATCACTCGTTGGAAGATGACAGTATTTCCTCATACTTCTCTCCGAACGTGGTTTCCTGAGAATGTGAGAAACACCCCAATTGAAAGGATTACCCAGTGCGGCGAAGTACTGAAATTATCTTTGATGTGGAAAAGTGGTAGGGCAGATTTTAACCATACCTAAATACCTGACAATTTGGACTTCGGGGAGCTTTTTTATTGCGTAGTGGGTGCTTACCTCTTCCTAGTAGAGAGCGATCATTATTGACTTCACCATTGAAAGTACAATGTCGATGTCGGATATTTATTCCATTTTATAGAAAAGTAAAAAAATTAAACTTCGTCAGCGGAAGTAAAGCCAATAAATAAGTCATGAATAAACAAATAGGTACGGTTTAGTTCTCGAACTAGGCTCGTGGGTACCTACTGGGAGTCTTGCAGCTAGATTAACTCGTTCGTTCAGGACTGGAAGGTAATTGCAGTCATAATTCCGTCAACGCGACTCCCTGCGCAACCTTTCTCTAGAACCGCCCGTTTGTTTACCTATACGTTATTTATATTTATTATAATAATGCATGAGCAGACAAAGCGGCTAGGTATCCATCAACAATAGCAGGTTAATAGGTTCAACTGTCACCTCTAGCCTTTCTGTTTTAACTGAAGAACGTTCCGGGAGAAAAGACTTTCAGTGCTAATTGATAGGGATAGGAAGCGCAGCCGTAAAATATGTTCGTATTTAGGTGACTTTCAAGGAGGTAACACTCCAGACATTCCTTGAGATTCCCTAAATATTTCCAAAGATTCCCAACGATATTCATAGAAAGATGAACCCCGAAGGGGTATCCTCTCCCAAAATCCCAAGATTCCCTGAGATTTCATAAAGATTTCCAATGCTTCCCAACGAGCGGCAATAGTGAAATGGTACTTTTGGTAGGTAGCTACATAGCATAAAGGTACATACTTTTGCCACTTGCATACCTTATACTACATTTGCTACTATATCTTCTTTAAACAAAAGTGGTAGTCTACCTATATATTTGCAAGAATGACGAAAATGTCTGCTGTTGGTTATTGGTCTTTCAGAAGTATCCAGGGCTTCTGTATGCTTCTAGGGCATTCTATAGGGCTTCTAGAAAATAGCTTAGGAGGACTTGTGGAGACAATACGGAGGAGGTTATACGTATAGCGATAGTCCAGCGTTCTGAACCTTTTGCCTCGTCGGAAAATTCTTGTTGGGTACATTGTGAAAAATCTAGAGTTCATAGAAGCCCATCCGATCAATAACTGAAATGCCTGGATCGTATTTCGGATTTTATTTGTAACCATTCTGGGTGGTTTTTCATTTCTATTCCTTTTCAAAATCTGTCATTACCTACTAGGTAAATTTCATCATGCTTCTCCAATTATCCTGCCTCGTACAGTATACCTATAGGATATTTTCTTCCGGCTAGTAGTAATTATGGTAACATTTAATTTCCATGAAATGGCACTTTGCGATTCGGTCCTGGTGATTACTCTGGAATATTAGGTATAACCTGAGAAATGGCCTACATTTGTACATTTCATCTCCTGGCCTGGAATTTAGAACTGGCATCTGTCTTCATCAGCAACGTGCTCATTCATATCATTACGTTTTTTGTATCATTTCAAGTTTTCATGGCCTGTGTGATGAACGCGCATGAACTTAGCTCGCTCAGGGCCGAGAGAGTGGTGCATGCATGTGGGTGGTATCGAACGTTTCTGAAAATTCACGAAGTTGTGGCGTTGATTGTGAAATAAGGCCAGACATAGTGTCTGGAAGACCACGACAAAGGTATTTCCCATATTTTTTGAGATCCTGCTTCACATTCTAACGACAACCTTTAGAAGAAACAGATCTTGAGTGGTATGACAGGTGACTCACATTCTAGCAAAACTACGTTGAGTTTCTTCAGAATTTTTTGATTTTGGTGGACAAATTTTCTCTCTGAAAGTTTGTTTGGTTGTAAAAATATACGAGTACACCATCTATTGTATGTATCATTCAATAAACGTATGCCTACTTTTTACTGTTTACTTTAATTCACTGTTTTAACTTCTTTAAGTTTCTATGAAATTAACATTGTTGTCTGGGCATTTGCAACTCGCTACGTGTCTGTAATTCCTGAGCCAGCCTAACTAATAGGTGGCTATACGATTTGTTTATGGGTTATTGAATTGTATATCCCATGTACGGTACTTAGCACCTCACTACCTGAAAGAGTACCTACTCCTACCTCTGGCTAGACAAAAGAAGAATTAAACAAACAAAAATATTGGCCATTTGATCACTTATAAGACGTCACGCAACATGTTTTATATCCTTTCTTTCTCCATGAAGCCATGAATGGTGGGTGCATGGCAGGCAGTGGGCGTCTATGCAAATGTCCTGAGGTACACTTGACTCACGTCATGCATCAGCTGTCAATAACGAAGCAAGTAAATCCAGTAGGAGGGGTCAATTACACGGTCAAGGCTCACCACACACAATCAACTTCCCGCATCAATAACAAACATTAAAACATTGAGAAAAAACTGGTTATTTATGATCTGAAGGGAAGAAAAAAAACCGTATGCATGAAGATACGCCTGCGCAGGTCAATGCGGCGGTAAATCATGTTTAAGTTGGGAAATAACTGTCAAACTGAGTTGAAAGTGGCAATTTGAATGAAGTGATCGTCCTCTATAATTTGGACGGAATTTGGGTATCGGTAGGCCGCCAGGTCCATTACTATAGGGCCAGAGATACTTGCCGGACTAATAGCCTGTCCCACAAGGTGCTCCGTACGTGCAACTTCCCGCGGGAGGCTGCCCTCGGCCCATGCCTAACCTTGTCGCCGAGTGTCGCGAAAGACGCCTACACCTGATCACACTTGGTGTCGGTATGGAACTTTGTACCAGTCGATGAGTCCTCTCACTCCTCTCTCTGGACACTTCACTGGAGACTTCTTCTTGGGCCAGTCCCACTTCAGGGAATGTTTGATTTTCACTCACGCGAAAACGTAACAAGGAACAGAGTGGCCTTGATCTCACGGCGTAAAGTCTCGTAATCAGATTGGTGCGGCTTTAGCGTTTGAACTCCCCCCACAGTTGCGTTACTTCCGAAAAAACATATGGATGGAAAGACCTCTCTAACGAAAAAATTATGAGTATTCGAAGTGCATTTGTTGGTTTTTTAGGTTTCTCCAACAGTCGCAAGGAATTGAAACCGGGCTTCATCAATGAATAGTGCAAATTTGTATCTACTACCGAAGTGATTCATGAATAGCAAATTCTTGCAACAATTGGTGAACCCATCACAAGCCGTAATCATTGTCTGATTTGAAAAATAGGCATAGGCAAAATTCATGTTTTCCAGGTTGAGCAAAAAAGGTACGATTCATGGCTGCGATGATGAGGCAGGGATAATGATGGATGTACTATACATGGCAACGTCGCCTGTCAAATCAAACGCGGTATTTCTTTTGCACTGTGGCTGATTTCTGATATTGTGCCTGCACCACCTGCGCCTGTTTCCTTCGCCATAGTGCAGGTGTTTGTTCGTAATAAGTGACTAGTGCACGCAACTGCACACTGCCAGTGCAGTGGCGTACAGTCATAGAAGTTTTTCACCACCTCACGATAGTGCCTCCTAACGATCGAAAGCTATCGGTTTGTTAAATCAGACGAAAAACCTTATCCTATCGTTAAATTTGTCGTGTCACTAGAACTCATTTGCTTTGTTTACGTCAACTTTGTTTAGGTGTACGTTCATTATACGTTTCAATAATTTCGAGTTAAAAATGAAAAAAAAAAAAAACGTGAAAGACACATTAAATTTTCGGAGAAAGGTATTAAATTGTTGGGTAGACAACAATCCCTGTCCGTTTCGCACCCAAACGAGTCGAATAAGGTATGAAAGTTATTGTTGTTGCTAACGCACGGATTCACTAACGATAAGATCAGGGTGCTATCGTCAGGATGGTGAAAGCCGTTAACTTTTTTTAGCGAAACGATAGCGCTATCGTGTACACGATAGTCTTCACGTTAAACTGGTGAAAATCAATAAATTTCAGGACAAATAATTCCACTTAATGTTTTCATTACAAATCTGAAACAAACAGCATTGTGTCTTCAAACTAGTCAGCGTTCTATGGTTTTGGGTCCATAAAGAATTCTAAATACCGAAGTCTAGTTATTTCTTCGCGCTGTCGATATACAGCTAACACCACCGCAAGGAGCCTTTTTGATCTGATAAACAGATTCTAAGACACCCTCTATCTGTCCATTTACCAAATTTGTAAAGATGAATAGTCTACGCCCGTTCACCACTCGAAGCTAATAGAGCGACAAAGAACCCCGACAGGGCCTGGCGCGTGCCCCGCGCTTTAAGAAGCTTATTTTTGTTTGGGCCCAAAACCGTTGGAGACCTTTAGAAAACCACCCTCAATCTCAAATCTTAGACCACCTGGCCAACCCCCGCGTGCCAAACATCATCTGTCATCTCAAATGTCTCAGTGGAGAACGTCTTCAGTCTTTAAAACAACATTCAGGCGGTTGGACTTGGATTATGATCGCAATCGTGCCTTTTAATTCATATTTGGTGATTTGCCGGCTGAACCTCACTCTTTTTTTCATTTTCTTTTCATGAAAGGTTTTTTTTGTGTACACTGTGTACGGTCCTTATTCTTCTTGGTATTGGCCGTGTCCATATGCAGGGCAATAGCCCCTCCCCCATTTAGGAAAAATCATTCAATAGATCCTGCTCGTTTTTCAACGCTCGTTTTTCACGCAAAAGTGAAATTATAGGTACCTATACATTTCTTATACTAAATGCCGCTCCCCAAATTGAATGAGTTGTAAACTCCCCGCACACCAAACATACCAAGACAAAAGATACATTCACCTTCCATGGTATAAGAGCAGAGGCTGGAAGGAAATGGACCCATCTGTTACCAACATGTCAAAATTTGCCAAAAACGTAATAGACCACATGTAGGAGGCAAGTCATATTTTCATAATTCAAACGAAGAGAACGTTATCAGGGAACAGGGCTTGGATCCCGCTGCGTCGGGCACCTGAACAGAAGCATAACACACGGAAGAGGGAATGGCGGGACCAGTCAACGTACCTGATAGTAAATCAGGCTTGCCAGACATTTCGGGAATGGGACCGGTAGGAGGGCTCAGACTCAGGTGGAAGGTCGCTCTGCTGAAAGGCCGCAGGTCAGCGGTCCTGTGAACCTGCTTTCTGTCCTCGAATCTTCATCTAGGAACAGGGCCGTACCTGGAATTCGTCCTAATAGAAACTCCACATATTATTTAAGAACTGTGAGTCTCTGTAACCTCTTCAGTGAAATGCACCTTTATTCATTCAGGCGTGTTCGGTTTCGAGCTGTTTCGGCAACGCGTTACCATCACTCATCAAATTAAATGTTAAAAAATGATTCGTTTTCAAATTGTTTGTGGTCGAGCTTAAAACAGTTGACTTTCTTTATTGAATGTCTAATGTTAGATTAGGCTTTGAAAGTCGATTATTTAGGCACATACCAGAAATCTAAAAAAAAAACTTTACGGCGCAGCGGGGTGAGAAACCTAACGTTAATTTACAAATGTCATTTTTAGATATCAATCAGGCAGTAGCGCGTGATTTAAATATCCTCAGGGGAAAAAAATATACTTTTTGTGTAATACCAGAAAAACAAGATTCTGTCGCCCACATGAACAACTTGTCTCTCCCCCCAATACATCTATCACCTGCAGGATTAGCCACATAAATCGGCTCGTGCCCGGACCTCTGCCACTGTCTGTGATAAAGTAGTGCAGTTAGAGGAGTTAGTGGGCATTTAACATGAAGAAGGCGCGGGTGTGGCCGCCGCTGCGGGCTCCCTTCGTGCCTGACGTACTACCTGTCGAGAGGACGCCCTGCTACTCCCTGAATCCAGTGCATGCCAAACCCTAAAACCCCTTTTGAACCACTTGGTAACTGGTACCTGTAACCCTTGTATCCAGCGTATGCCCAAACCCCTTCTGGAGTCCCCAACTGGTACGTCTGGAACAACCTCAGGTGTTGTGACCGGACCATAAGTCAGTCTCCCGTCTCTGCCGATCAGGTGCGTGCCAAAGAATGGTATAGCAATACAGGCTACCATCGTATTAAGAATACGTGCAGCTTATAGCTTACAAGAACGAGTATATCGTCGCTAATTTTCTTAGTATCGATAAGAGAGCAAGGAAGATATAGGCATGGGAGGGACTCAAGCGAGGAGTTAACCACTCGTTGGGAATCTCGTTGGGAATCATTGGAAATCTTTTTGGAATCCCAGTGGAATCTCAAGGAATCTCTGGAGTGGTTACCACCTCGGACTCAAGGTACATACCTCAGATCTACATTTGGATTTCAAGCTGACGTTGGCATGACTTTTGGTACTGCTCACTTGGTCACCCCTCTCCTTTAGAAAAACTATAGCGGGCCAGGCGTCGGTTTTCAATTTAGGGCGGTTGACGGTTAGTATTAATCAAACAGGTCTGTCCGTGTCGGCTGGAGTCCAGTCCAGGAAAATGGAAGAGGGTTATTTATGGGTTATAATTGGAGTTCGGTGGCTATAGTATGGATACTGGAGCCTGGAGGCCGCTGAGCCCACGCATAGCCTCCACGTTATATCACGCCTTTATTGCCACTTTATAAAAAGTTACTGAATTACGCACTTTTCACCATCAAACAGACATAAATGTGATGAGAAAATGAGCTATTGCTGCAATCAGGTCCCCACCTTGCATTAGGTTCTTGGCACCTTTCTTGCATAGATTTTGTAGGTATCAGCATTATAAAGTTACATAAAACTTAAGTGTCACAAACAGGTTTTTGAAGATTTTCCTTCAACAACCAATTTGTTCAACCCACCGCTCCTGAAAATGATATAATAAGTTTGTCTTAATGAATTTTGGCCTTGCCCCCTAAGAAAAATTTTGTTTTGTTTCGTTGCAACGTTTTGTTAATTTAAAAACCAGTGCTTTGCGAAAGTATTTAAGTTTCGAAACAGTAGAACCACTAAATTGGCCATAAAAATGTTGGTAAATTTTCCGTGCTTGATGTTAACCCACTGAAGTTACAAGTTTGTACATTTCCTACACCTAGCTTCTATATAGCTTTTCTCTGTATTTTCCAGTTATAATTCTTCCAGTTCTAGGTTTGTGTTGTGGCACATTCCTTCAGGAATTCCAATGGTCGCTGGTCGCCGTCTGTGTGGAGAGTTGCTTGTTGTAATATTTGCCCCGAGCGCCCCCTCCGGTCCAACACGTCTTTCTGTCGATGATAACCCTAGTCATTGATTTACTCCCATGTCACCAGACCGATATCAATGATGTCGTATAGCTTTAAGTACCCTCCAGATTTATCGGCTAAGACGGTAATGGGTAAGGTGCGCAGGTCTCCGGTCAGAGTGGGCGGCCGATCGCTGCTCGGCCTCGTCATCTTTTCAGGCATATTTCATGTACTGATTGACTTACACGCCATTTTACGCAAATAAGTCGGATGAAGAAATGCATGGTTTGGCGTCTTGTTACCATGTTGCCGATCGTAAAACCCAAGTGCCACCAGATTCATGCTATTTATGTCGTAATAAAGAATTCTGATATACATAATTCTCTACCATCCTGCCGTTAGGTATAGGCATAAATAGGTATATAGCTATATGAACGCCATGTTTACTATACCCAGATACACCGCAGTAAAATACGTAGTATATTGCTCTAGTATTGTAGTTTTGGAGGTGTAACCACTCCAGAGAATCCTTGAGATTCCACTGAGATTCCATAAAGATTTCCAAAGATTCCCAACGATATTCATATAGAAAGTTGAACCCCGAAGGGGTAACCACTCCAAAAAATTCTTAGATTCCCTGAGTTTTCATAAAGATTTCCAATGATTCCCAAAGAGATTCCCAACGAGTGGTTAACCCCTCGGTAGTTTTTGAACCAGTGTGAGCGAGGGGGTAACCACTCCAGAGATTCCTTGAGATTCTATAAAGATTTCCAAAGATTCCAAACGATATTCATAGAAAGATGAACCCCGATGGGGTAACAACTCCAAAAAAAATCCAAGATTCCCTGAGATTTCATAAAGATTTCCAATGATTCCCAACGAGATTCCCAACGAGTGGTTAACCCTTCGAGTGTGAGACTATAGCCAAAAACAGACTTGTGTATGTATTCTCGTATACCGCGAGATATCACGTCTGTGCAATTCCGCTGTGAAATGCATCTGTATGAACCTCCTCTGACAGGTCAGTTTTGCCGCTAAAAAGAGCATCAACTAAGCAAAGTTTATGACGGTTGTAAATAATAAAGTTGGCACTCATTTTCCAATCAACAGGATCATTGATTTTCATTCTGAAGTCACTACAAAGGAGGGAGAAAACAGGTTCATTATTTCTCCAAGTTTTTCGCGACACTACATTATTTATAGGTGGGAAGGATGAAAAATGGCGAGCATTACACACATTATGCCTCTTACGACAAGTTCAATTAAACCACTGCCAATATTGGATCATTTTTTGCAGTTTGTTGTTGAATTAAAAAAAATAGGAAGAAATTAATGAGTGTTCTGCGATGATTTTTCATCGTGACAAAGCCTTAGATGGGTGGACTACTGAGAACATGGTGATGAATGCCCATCCGTGGCCTTCTGTCAAACTACAACTGATTACGGCAAAAAGAAAAAAAGAGTACTTCACTCAAAACCATCTGACAACACGTGTTTACCATACCAAAATGCGTGGAAACTCACTTAACAAGTTCATCACCTAACATGAGCCAGCTACAATTCAACCAAAGTTGCTCCTTCGAACAATAATTATTCGGTAGTTATGGATGAAATTAAATTGCCATTATGAGGCCAATGATCTGTCCAAAAAAACCGACCACTCCAATCGCCGGCAAGTCTATCATCTATTTTATCATCGGCAAGTCCACAGGTACTTATCCAAAATGCGATTTTGCTAATATTCATAGCAATTTTTAAATCGTAAGACTGAAGAAAAATTCTGTTTGTTTACATGTCTTAATAACGTCTTCCTGGGGAAACTATGGAATGAACCTATTTCTTTGTTCTGTAGGTATTTTTATTATGTATTTATTTGTATTTTAGATACGTCTTTTTGAGTTTTTTGGGCTGGATTTCACCTTTTCTCGAAAATCTAAAGTACGAGTATACTAATTTTCTCCTATCAAACGAATTTAACGAACAGATTTGTCTAATCGTATGTTTAGCTAATGACAAGTGCAATCGCAGTATACGAGTAGTGTACTTTAATAAGTGGTGAAATCCATGACAAAGTTAAGGTTTAACTTCGGAATTATTTTTTACACCAAAAATTGACAAAAATTACTTGATAGTTAAAATCCTAACATAGTTAACTAGTTGCTGACGTTAAAAAGAAATAGGATTTCAGAACAAGTTAGCTTCCTGCATGAGAAGCATACGTAACCAAACAGCACATCATTTCCAGTATCGATTAAAAAATCTTCAGCTTGCCGAAAACTAACGACAGATGCAGCCACTGGGGAGGACTTAAGAGGACGCTATACCTGACGATGCATTTTTTGCCGCCCATAAGATTAACATTGCGAGCGGCGATTCATTTTCAAGGTTTACCCTTGGTTGGAAAGACACAAAATTTTGCATGTACCTAGCCCTAACAATGTTCCAGGGAGTGTTCGAAGCAGATTTCCCATTTTTTTTACTGGTTTTCGAGATACAGCACTTTTCTTGAGGTATGCGATGCTAGCATTTGCAAAACAGTTGCAATAAAAGAAACCAGTGAGAAATTGGGAAATCTGCTTCGAACACTCCCTAGAACATTGTTAGGGCTAGGTATAGGCAAAATTTTGTGTCTTTCCAACCAAGGGTAAACCTTGAAAATGAATCGCCGCTCGCAATGTTAATCTTATGGGCGGCAAAAAATGCACCGTCAGGTATAGCGTCCTCTTAAAGGTCGAAAAGAGAAGAAATAAAATTGGGAATGCGAGACATGCGGACGACTGCAGACGGTGAGCAGACGTGGCGGGCAGTGCCGACGCCCGCGCACCAAGCAGCCGAGGTAAAGGTACCTCTCGGTACGCAGACGCTCGCTGGTACCACCGCCGTCCGTGCCGCGCATCCTCATCGTCGATAATGCCCATTTGCCCATTGTCGGTCCCGATACCATCGATCGGGCATGTCAACAACCCTACTGGCTACTGTGACTTCCTTCTTCAGCCCCTGATGACCTTAACTAGAAAGATAGTGACCATAGGACTGGAATCTCGCCAAAAAAACCTGCGAAACGTTGTGGAGAAAAGCATGGTGGGAAATACTTCATATTAAAGGCACCAAGCGCCACCGTCTATGCAATGATTTAGTCCACTCGGCTATCGGGGCCGTTTTTACTAGTACTAGAGCATAAAGACTAGAGAAGGAACAAACCTATCAAAAATGTAGAAAATTAGGAACCGGGCGAAGACCCCAAAATCCCAAAACTTGCCCACCTGGACACCTAATCTTGTTTACCCATTGTCACCCAGTGTCCACAGCAAATAACAGAGCAATCGTTTTACTAGCCCCTAATAGGCACCCCTGGACCGTTAGCAGATTTACGGCCTAAGACAGTTTTCTTATGAACCTCCAGTCGACACAAAAGGAGCTGGAGCAGATTTGCGGGAGGGTGTGACGCAAAGAGGGATGAGAATTTGCCATCCGGCTTTGCTGGTAGGGGTGGGTGGCCATAGCTCTAGTTTCCCAGTCATTTATCCCTTTTCAGGGGTGTTGATTCACATTTGACCCTTCGTGGTCATGCATACACTTAGTAACGTTCGAAGGGTTGGGGGAATTTTTCACCTACTTTTATTTTACTTCCGGGTGAGGCTTTGTTTAGGCATAGTGTACTTCCACTTTTCAGAGTTTCTTGAAGTAAAATTGTGGCTTACTTTAAATCGTATTCGAGAGCTTAGTATACGAGAGGAGGGGGAGGGGAAGTATACCAATTGGGTCGTGACCGGACACCAAAGTTTATGCACTGTAGCACTGTGCGATTTTTCCAGACTTACTGGTAGGTAACATACTAGGACCAGGATTTATTTTTGATTAGCAAATGGGATGATTGACTCCTAAAATATGATTTTAAAAAAATAGAACAAAATTTTTAGGGCTACTTCCATCAAAAATGAAGCAGGCGAATCCATTCACTCACTAGAACCTATTTAGAAGTAAAATTTATGATGCCTACAAGATTTTTCGAATACGATGCGATGCGCTAAAAATGTCAAAATGCGAATTTTCAGTCGAGCCCTTAGTAGAAATCGAGAAAAGAAACTTACCTTCAGGATGACGGCTGGAATTTCCAACTATTACAAAACAGAAGCAGACTGTAAAATTACTCTTCACAGAATTGAAAAACCGTTAGGACTAAACGACAACACCGTTCACAAGACCTCTGGAACTGAAGCGACCCGAGGACCTTTCCTGAACCGGCTGGGAAGAAACAGTGAAGAGTCCTATAGGGGCCCCACCCGAGCCTTCGCCCCTTGGGCCCTACAGCGGGCCAACCACACCCCACATACCCTCTCCTGTTGCGCCACCACCACCTTGCGAAAGGAAGGCGCCCTCTTACACAAGGGTGGAGGGGTAGCCCAAGTGCCAATCTCTCGTGTGAGTAGTATGCAGATTTCTCCTCCTCACTGCACCCACCTTGGCCTTCTCCTGCAGCTGGTCGGTGGAATAGATTTGAAGGGTCTATCCCAAGATCCCCAGATAACTTAAAAAATAAAAATAAACCAGTTAAATACTGATAGTCGCTAAAATACCATGAGCAATCAGAAAATTCACGAAAATTCAAATTGAAAACTATTACACCTACCAGTTATTAGGACTAAAAGACCAAAATGTTCAGCTATGGTTGACGATCTATGATTCAACAAAAAACGTACTCATTCTTGGTTTATTTCACCTTCCTGTCGTGAGTGTTTGCTCTCACTATCCGTTTCTGAAGTTCACAATAGACAATGGGCTGGAAAATCGGAGACGAAATGGAAATGTTTATTGCTCTTTTTTGGATCCATTTTAAATAATATTAGAAAATGGTCCAGTACTAGGAAAGAAGGGTTGTAGGATTATAGTGGAGGATAACAGGCCGTGTCTGCAAAGTGCCGATAGTCTCCAGCCCGCCCGCAAGCCTGGGCGCAAAAACCTGAGGACCGCACCTCGGGCCGTGTGCGGCTTCTTTGGAACATTGAAACAGTAATGATAGATACGACTCAACGCGAAAATTTTCATTTAATTGGTGGGGTCCGCAATTAATCGTGGCCCGTAATAATGCAGAAGGTACTCAGCTCCTCTCTATACATGGCTGCGCCTTTGCTTTTTCTCCAGGCGGCTCCACGCGCCCATTAGCACCGCCGCTTTCAGGACTAAAAGGACTGGCTGCCCGGCGCAAAGATCACCAGAAATGGACCAATTTATTTGGGTCGTAGCCTAAGCCTTAGTCGGTGTGCAAGCCGTTAATTCACTAGGCCCCGGAATGTTCTCGACCATTATTTCAGATGGCCTTCCACTTCGCCATCCATTCTCTTCAGGAGTAATGGGCCCTTTCTGCCCGGTCACCTCCACACACCTACTACACTTAAGCAAAGCCTCCCTCTGGCCTCTACATTAGACACCTTCATTTTCCCAGGGTCGGGAAAAGTAGAAGTATTTCGTCTTTCATCAGGGACGATTAATAGCACAGGCCGGAAGAGGTACGCATGCAGAAGGTGTGACAGGGTGCCGAAAGGAGAAACCAAAATTCCGACATCCCGTAACCATTTATCTATTCCATCCAATCACCGTCATCCAACCTATTCCTTGAACCAATTCGTCCTACTACGAACACGGCCTACACCATGTCATCCTTCCTCAAACATTTGAAGAATCTTGCGCCAACGATCAGGTACTGATGACGGACCTCAACAATAACATAATGATCACTCTGGCTCGTGCCTGTTCACTCTTGTACCCGACTGTGGAGAATCCTTCGGAACTCAGAGAATGATACAGGCCGATAGGGAAGGGCCACTGCTCAAGTGGTGATATTGTTTTAGAGGGCTCTTCTCGTCGAAGAGGTGCGTGAATTGGCTGATTTCCAGCCAGAGCTATGATTAGTCTGCGGACTGCGACTCCAGGGCTTTGGAGAGGGCTGTGACCTGGGGCGCGGCATTCAGGAATCTCCAAATTATAACAATCGGTGAGCCCAATGGCCGTGGGTGGAGTGGCTTTTTCTGGTTCTTTGTAAGTGCGGTCGCCGGTCGCCGTGGCGCCACCACTGCATGCAGACGCTTCAGGGACAACTCCGGAAACGAAACATTTCACAAGAATTCGTCCTGCTTCGTTTAGGTTCTTCTCCTAAAGCAGTCATTAGTTACCTGCAGGCCCACAACGCGGTTGAATGAGACACTGAAGGCACTAATTATTAGCAAAGAGCAAGATTTTTCGATTTGAGCTCATACATGGTTATTTATTGACTATTGACTTCAAAATCAAAGTATGAAGGTAAGAAAATCTAAGGATGAAATCAGACGTACCTGACTAATTTTAAGTTGTCTGATACTTTGCGATATCGCGATTGCGTGTGACCTTTACTATTTTGAGGAGATGCCACCTAGCCATTATTGGGAAGTCTCCTGTTTTTGTAGTCAAGTATTTCATGGCCCCAGCCCCACGCATTCTCTCACGGGACTCGGTGCAAAGTTCACCCTCCTTCGCTTACCCTTCACCCCTGTCCCGTTGAGGGTCACCTTACAACATTCTCATGCAAGGGCAAGAAAGCATTGTCCTCGCTGCAAGTATTCTCCCACGGGACACCTACATTGCGTAGTGCGCACCCCACCCGCAAAATGCATCTACCCTCTGCTACTGGCTGCTCCAGAAGCTACACCTATTCACCCTTCTCTAATAGTATACGGGCCTATACATTTTTTTGTATTCGTTTTGTTGGGGCAAAGTATAAAACGCCTGGCTTTCCAGTAAAGTCACACTGAGAAATTCATCTTTCATCAAATTGAGAGAAATAGGAACCTGAAGCAGAGAAAAAATTAATTTTCTGCTCTTGAGTTCATTACGATAAAGTAATGAATTGCATTGTGTTAAAATAAATTTGGGTTAAACTAGCGGCTCCTACAATACCATTTGGATTTTGAGTGGAACTCCCATCGCGCGGCATTTTCCGGCTGTCCCATTCTAAGTTTACAAACCCAACGTAGAAGAAGCATCCCAGCTGTATCTAAAAAAAAAAACAATAAACAATGTTTTGTCTTTAGTTTTCTTTAGGAAAACATAGTGTTGTCTGTTGGGGTCACAAAGACTTGGACGTTTGGGGATGAATGGGGTAATAGATTGGCGAGGGTTCCAAAAGACAAAGAGGCTTGGAAGGTGCACCTGGCCGTTGGTATTTAACGCGAGGGTTCCCATATGGGCCGCCACACCCTACCACCTCACCACCTCACCACGCAACCCTTCGCATTCCCACACAGGGATGGGCTCTCAAGGTTTTTCGAATTTGGGGGCTGTTTTCCTTTTGTGCTTGCTGTTACCGTCCCTCGGAAGGATATTCATTTGGCCGTCTCTTCCGTCTTTCCCACGCTTACCTTTGGCTCCTTTCTTATCTCATCTTCCGTCAAGCTATTACTGTTACCGTTCATCCTCCCCTGGAATAATGCAGAAATTGACATTGACTGATTTATGGGTAGGGGAAAGATTCTGTTGGTTTTGTCCTGAAGCATTGGCTTGGTAAAATTAGGAATAAGGATTAAGTTGATCTCTGTGCCGTGTCCGTGAAAAACGGTTTCTGCTGATGGCCTGTTGATCCTCTTCATGATTCTTTGGTGTAATAAGGATAAAAGAAATATGGGTGTACCTACCTACTGTATTTACTGATGGATTTATTTTTGTTCGAAAGGGGAAGACTGAAGGAGAGGCACTGGTACTCCTGAATAGGTACATGTGATATTTATATTTCCAATAAATAGTTTTCAAAACAAATTTCTATTTAAATTGTCTTGACCATAACTGAGCATAAAAATAAGATTTTTGACGATCTGATTCGAGGTGCGATGATGTAGGAATAGGATGGGCTAGTAGGGGTGTATTTGTCTCGGTGAAAGCTAGGCAGAAGGCAGACCATACTCAGAACACAACAAAGGCAGTCACGATAGTGTCATTAACAAACAATGATTAATTTGTAATCATTCACATCGCTTATTTGCTCCTCTTAATTTATCTAGTAGAGACAGGAATTATCCGATACTATACCACTCCCTTATTTAAGAACACCATAAAATTAATTACATGCGTACAGGTGCATAGATAGCTGGTAATGTCAGGGAAAGGACAGACCGCTTTGGTGGAATAAAACTTTATTTTCGACTTTTTTTTTTAGTGTTCTTATAGACCAAAAATGTATAGGTAAGGTCCTCACTGCACGAGTTCCGCTTGGTGTGCCACTGTGGATGGGATTATTGGTGCTTTTTTATTGGAGCTGGTGTTATTTTATCAAAACTCAGTATATTTTGACCTGCTGGTGGACTAATGTCTAGACATTTCGAGGAAGTAACACATTCACCTACATTCTTCCTAAGTAATAAAACGCACCCGAAGTTGAAAACTTTATTTTTCTTTCCATTTATTTTTCAGAAGCCGCATCAGTTCTGCCAGGTGGGACGTATAACGGCGGGCTTGCTTCAGTTTCGTTTGAAGATCCAGGTTCTCGCAGCCATATTGAGGGAGGAGGTGGTGTCCTGACACGTGTGGTGCGAGCCACCCACATTACTTGGGACAACACCATTGTCTCTGCATTAACATGTCTAATGGTAGGTTATGCTCGCCGCGCGACACATTCCGAACAGATTGCTCTCTGAGCGAGCGGAGGAGTCGCAAGTGAGAGGTGGAGGGCGTGAGCCTGCAGGGGCGAGCCCCAGGCCCCGGGCCCCGCCGGTCCCATCGCCGGCTTCGTGGTTTTGGGGTTGTGGTCGGGGCTCGACTAACTAAAAGGCAGTAACTAAAAAAAACGTAGGAAAATGAAATGAGAGTTTCTTTACCACTAAGCCGCATGATGTTACTTGTTTTTTTTTTTTATAGAAATATACCTACTCTATTTAAAATGTATTATGTATTTTTCTATTATAAGATAAGAATTTAACCGTGATTTTTAACGTTAAACTCCATACGTGTACATAGACGTAATGTATATACAAAGTGAGAACCTGGCAAGATCGTGACAAATCAAGGAACGCTGGTTTCAGGTTGTATACGCTCATGATGAGACGGGGGAGCGGCGAAACTCAGGCAGTACCAGTACATCAGTGACCAGCTCATTAGAAGCTCAATATTCATGAGTCCTTCCAGTCATTCCCTCTGTCACTCATTCAGGGATGGGCAGTAGTTGAACTGCAGCGCAACCAGGCCATTTTTAACTTAAAAATAAATTTTCAACTAGAAATAAAAAATTTGGTACTTACTTTGTTTTTTTTTTAACAAGAGAGCATAAGAAGAAGAATAAAGAATAAACTTAGAAAAGGTTTTGCTGTTTTGCAGATATATACCGACCTATGTCGCCTCTAATAAGTATCTAAGGGTGCGTCCCACCATGCCCAGTTAAGAGAAAACGGGAGATTTTCTCCCATTTTTACCATGCTAAATTTCAGAGAAAATCTCCAGCATGGTGGGACGCACCCTAATACTTTTATAGGGAGGTATATCTCTACTCACGAAAGGGATTATTCTTTATTGTGACTTTTTGTATTCAGTTATGTAATTTTGTGATTCATTTAATTATTGTATGTTTCTGTTGCTAAATTTGCCCATCCCTGCATCGACTGCATTCAGTTATTCACGCACATTCCTCAGGCTATGCCGCGCCCCCGTCTTTTCCTCGTATCATTCCAAAATAAACAGTTCCCGGCATCGACGCACTAACCGGCTGCTTTAATGACTACTAATAATTACACGAACATGCTAATGAGCCCGTGTTTACAAACTCATTCAAGATTTGTTTAAGTGGTTTCATGGAGATCCTTCACCTCCGGAGAGGTGAGGAGGGACAGGAAAATCCTCAGAGCTTGGTGTCAGTTGAAGCGCCCATAGGGATTTCGGTATGGCACCTGGGCTCGCCGAACACACTGAAGATTCAAAGGTCGCGACGGTGCCGGTGCACGCGGTATGTGCGAGTAGTTGATAAGTTTTTTGATGCTAGCCCATACTATAGGTACCTACCGTACCCCAAACATTGTATCACTTGTATCCAAACTAAATTGGGTGCGTTTACTCAGTAAAAAGTGGTCGAATGGACCAGGAACTTGACTAGCCTGCACCCTCGATAACGAAGGAAATGAATGACTTGAAAGCAATAGGTACTTTTTAGTTTTACAACAGGCCATCAGTGTACAAGACTTTGGCCACTATAGCAGACACTCAGGCTCAACATTTTATATGGTCCGTCCAATAACGAGCCTATTCTCTTATGCCCAATCAACGCTTTATTGCCCTGGTCTAATAAGAATTATTTTTAATAATGATATCACTTGGATTCGGTTTTTATTGGGTCTTGATAGAACAGGTTCTGAGGTAGTTAGGCGACGTAGGAGGACTGAACTTGAACCAGGCTCTCCCTCGCCTTTTCTCTTTAGGTAGGTATAGCATTTTTTGATTCTTTGAAAAAGTTAGACCCTATTCATTTGAGATTGTGAATTTAAATGAGTTGTTATTTTTTAAGATAAATGTTTTTTACTTCTACTACTTCTAGAAATTGTGAATGTCAGTCAAAAACTTATTTTTTCAATTTAGCGGGAATATCCGTTTGTAGGCGAAAAGGTACCTGAACCTCTTCGAAAAGCGGTTAGTCTTTCCATGCAGTTGTAATAAATTTATTTCGCTGAGTGCTGAAAAGGACAGCCTAGTCGTTTTTCCCTGACAACCAAAGCCAGTTTTCAAACTCATATTCTATGAGGTACTAAGTACTATGGGACTATCTTCAACCAAAGATCGAATTTTCGAATCAATGGGCCATAAAGATGGTTCAACGTCCAAAAAACAAGGCAGGCACATGCATAGATTCATGAGTGACTCCTACTACGGTTCTTTGAAGAATGTCCCATCAGGATCGACCAGTAATTATGGTAACGAACACCGATTGAGATCAATTGGAGGAGATATGTAGGTAGTCTGTTGTACACCCACTAGTAGGTATGTGGCGCCTCCTACACTGATTTCGATAATTCGATCTGATTGCTGCTTGGCCACAGTGCAAATATCTCCTCCAAACAATGGCAGACTCTTTTCAGGCTCGATAATCTGTGCAATCTAATGTACTACTCGACATCTACGGATATTTACCCACTATACCTACCTATCTTAGATATTCATGATTTCATGATTCAGAGAGCACTCTACTGAAACCTACACCACTCCACAAAATTTTAGCCGTTTTGAGACGGACTAATTTTGCCTAAATCGTACGGAATTTCATAAAAAATTGAGTAGCTAGTGTCATCGTTGAAGACCCCTTTCCATAATTTCATTATTGGCAAAATGAAGCCGTATAGGGGTAAAGTCACAAAAATGAAATTTTTTGCTCGGGATTTGAAGGGCAGGTGGAGGTTAGGTTCCTGTTGTTGAATCCCTTCGGACCACTATATTTTGATCAAAATAGTGGATAGTACCGTTTGCCATTAAAAAATATCCTGAGCCAATGGGTGCGAGATTCTATACCGAAGGTACCGGTTTCTTATACCATTGTAACTTCCCAGTATTTTGCACCTTGTACCGCAAGGCGTGTCTGAAGGATAGTAAAACACTTCTAGAGACAAAGGCACACAACGTGCGGTCGCATACAACTCTTAAGAACCACCTTACGACCATAATAATACACACATGTAATTTACCATTGTAGGTGGGTAGGTAGGTACCTCATCCGCACAGCCATAGGAGAGATGCTACGACATGCAACCGAGAAAAATAAAAAGATTATTTGGGTACACTTAACTGGTCGGACAGTTCGTTTCTTTTGTACCTACAGGTTTTCCCTATATGTATGGTCACAGATGTATAGTTTTGCCAAAAAGGCAAGAAATTCAAATTCAGATGGTACTAATGAGCTAACATTTTTTGGTCTCAATAGCATTGGGATTTGAAACCAGGAGGTGTATTCCCTTTCTCGAACGCCAGCAAACCCACCCAACTAACGCATTCGAAATTTGTTGTAAGAATAACTGTTCTCCGTATATTGCATCATGGCGTGCCTTATCTTCTTACAATAAATTTTTAAGGTGTTAGTTGGGTGGGTTTGCTGGCGTTTGAGAAAGGGAATACACCAGCAGGAAGAGTGTCTTCACTCCAGTCTTTTGCACTGGATAAAACTGGAAACTGGAATTTAGTGTGTGTATGGGTTGCCATAATTCCTTTCGTTTGTAATCCATTGATAATGTAAGTATAATCATAAAAGTTCAGGCGCAGAATGAATTCCATAACCTAGAAACTTCCTTCAGGGCGTAGGTAATACAAAAATTTGGAGCCTTTTTACTACTTCTTGGTCACAAGAAAGACTTCCAATGTCTGTTAACCTCATGCACCACGAGCCGTTCGTAATTGACTCTCTTCCTCGTTAAATAATTAGGCTCTATTTTACCGAGCTTAGAGCCAACTGTAGTAAAAGTCTCCTTTGTAATCAACAGCTAGCCGTTCGCCCTTTATGCTCCATCACCTATTGTTTGCCGTGTATCTTTGTCTCGAGCCTTGGTTTGCCTTCCAGCCTGCTCAGTTTTCGGGTTTGCACTCTCCAAAGGCCGGAAGTTGCCACCTGCTGATGAGGAAAAGGGCCCTCTTGGTGACAAAGGGCCCAGCTCTGGGGCAGCTTGGGCCCCAACTTCCCACGGTGCCACACCCTCCTGCCCGCCAACGTGTTCTCCTTTAGACTACAATCTGTATTGTGTATTGTTCACCCCCTGCTTGCCGGCTTCACTTGTTCATTTTATTTTTTGCCTTGAGGGTTAACATAATTATAATTTTCTAACTTGTCATCAAGTTGATGACGTTAAATTGGAGTTGTTGGAATGAGGGGTAGTTGAGAACTTTGGCTATAGTTAACTCCCGAGGGGGTTCCAGAGATTCCTTGAGATTCCACTGAGATTCCATAAAGATTTCCAAAGATTCCCAACGATATTTATAAAATCATAGAAAGCCCCAAGGGGTAACCACTCCAAAAAATTCCAAGATTCCCTGAGATTTCATAAAGATTTCTAATGATTACGATGAACGAGATTCCCAACGAGATTCCTGGAGTGTTTAACCCCTCGTTAACTCCCTGCGCAACGTTAAAAAGACATTACTATATTCAAGATATTATTAGCATTAATAGCATTGTATTATATTGTCCTATTCCAATAAAACTTTTATCAAATCCAGAAATTTTGAAAACTTGTCTAACTATTCTGAACTTTTTGCGCGGGAAAAATTGGCGCGGATGAGTGCATTCAGTAATTGATTTAATTGCAGCCAATCACAACTCAGCAATTCGCAATCGCAATCCTTCAGTTGCGTGGGTGGTGTAAATCCGTTGTGATTGATTGTCATAATTATCAAAATCATATCATTATCTTATCGTTCATCTGATTTATCTTGTATTTTCATGAAGTTGGTGTGTGGGTACGAATTTTCAGGTAACATATACCACTATTTAAGTTGGTAGGTAGGTACTAAGTAAGAATTTATTTACTTTTGACTAAAGCGCCGCGCCGCCACCATCCTTCTGTCATTGCACTGATTTCAGTGATTTTGAGTTTAGCTGGTATTTTGAGTACTTAGTTTGTGGTTTATTACAAGTTTCGACACAGGCAATAAAGATTTTGCTAGAAATTGGTACAGATGACTTGAAAAAGATATTTTTATGCGACATCCCTATTCCGCAATCCCCCAAAATTTCTCGTTCCGCCATCTTGGAATTTTCCCCTGAATTTATATGCGCATCCATATACACCAATTTTCAATCTTGACCTGCGCATGAAGCACCTATTATTCTCTTAGGTTTTTGATCCTATAGTTCTAATGATATAGTCCAAGTCAGGCTGGGAGCGTACCGATTATTCATAATTTCTTGAAGATTTTCAGTTGACGCCGATCCGGATTTGGTTTCCGTATCCTACCATACCCTAAAAATGCCAATCCGACCCTGAGCAGATATTTCCCTGATCAAGAAGAAGTTTTGATCAGCCCTAGATTTGCAAGAAATTATGAGCCTGACTTGGACCACCTTTCTACACTACCTATAGTGTAGGCTTTAGGCGTAATTGGCAGTCTTTCCATGCTTGCAAAGAAGTAAAAAAAAAAATTATTCTGTCTGCAGAAAGAGAAGAGCAACACTTTGTAGTCTTTCTCTTTGGTTGCAGTTATATCTTTATCGGTACCTATAGGTATTTCCAATTGCTTCTGGTGGTGGATATATGTATGATAATAATAATATGTAAGTACCTACAGGGCTAGGTAGGTAATTTGCATGCGATGAAGTTAAAAATTCTGCAAAAAAGAGACACTATAGTCTTCCTCTTTGGTTGCAGGTTGCAGTTATAGCTTTATACCTAGGTAGTTATCTGGTGGTGGATATAGGTAAGTAGGTACAGACGTAATTTGCAGTCATTCCGTGCATGCGAAGAAGTTCAAAATTATTCTTTGTCGGGCGAAAAGAGAAGAGAGCTTTGGCTGCTGTTGTACCTAGGCCCTAGGTATTTTAAAAAGCTTATCTGGTGGTGGGAACATTGGATATTGGTTCATACCTACCGAAATTTGTGGATGCTCCATTGCACTTTCACATTATTCAATGTTGGTTGCCGACTCATCTCTCTATGGATACCTTTGGATATCTTCTGGTGTTCTGTGCATAAGTACTGAAGTGAAAAGCAGTGCAGTGAAGTGTCGATACACCTTAATACCTTAATGCTTAATGGATCCATCGCTGGATACCTGCTCAACTCTCTGGATACATATCCTGGAATTCAGCTGCAATACCATCTAGTGGCCTGTGAGTAGTGTTGTGTAAAATCAGTGAAAATAAAAGCAGTAGTGAAGTGAGTCGTTACGATCGTGGGGATACTCTTGGATACTTAAACGGATACACCTCTACCTACTCACCTTAAAAAGGTAAGAAAAATCTTTTACATTCATGAAATAATTTGAAAACCTTAGCAGACCGACAATTGCTGTATACAACAACTGGACCTTGCAATATCCGCTTGGAAAGTTTTTGGGAAATGCTGCAAAAGACACTATAGAGCAGATTATTCCTCGTATCCAAATGCTTCTGGTGGTGGATATAGGTACCTATATAGGTAAGTGCATGCATGCGAAGACGTTGATTCTGCAGAAAAGAGAAGAGTACGCACTATAGTCTTTCTCTTTGGTTGCAGTTATATATAGCTTTATACCTATAGGTAGGTAGTTATTTTGAAAGAATTTTGTTAGTTGGGGCCTGGACAAAATTTTTTGTTTGCTGATTTTTACTCATTTTCTGATGCTTCCCGCTAATCTGTTACCTATTTTTAGATCTATAGAACTGTAGAACAAACTCTAAATAATTTAAGTTGTGTGATGTACGACAGAGACCGGCTAGTTCACATTTGATCTGAACCTATAGGTGCGGGTTCAGTAGGACTGCAGAATAAAAGCAGAAGAGTGATTCACAGCGACAGGCTATGCGTATCGTTACAACCATCTCCCAATAACTTCAATATATCTGACACTCACTTCAGAATGTCCGTGTTGGTACGGTCATTGCCGAAGGTCGGCGGTTACCTTAGTACGAATGCATCTTCCCGAGGGGGTAACCACTCCAGAGATTCCCTGAAATTCCATAAAGATTTCCAAAGATTCCCAACGATATTCATAGAAAGATGAACCCCGAACTTCAAAAAATTTCAAAATTCCCTGAGATTTCATAAAGATTTCCAATGATTCCCAACGAGTGGTTAACCCCTCGCATATTCCTATAGGTATCCTGCGATTTATGTATGATAATACAAAATAACTTCTTAACGAACTAACCTTCGGCTGAGGACCATTATTATTTTGAAAAAATTTCGTAAAGTTTATGAAATCTGTAAACTTGGTTATGTGTAACAGTAAACGGTCACCAGCGGATGCGTGGGGCGTTGCATGAGAAGGGGATGCCGCTGAATGGCATATTTATAAATGCGAAAGAGCAGCTGGTTGCAGAGAATTTGCATGAGAGTTGAGGGTGATTTGCACCCTCGCATAAGTAGATTTGCAAGTAAGCATGTGCATTATTTTGCACCCTGAATGAAAGTTTCATTTAGTAAATTTGGAGGAGAATACTGCCTATTGCACTATTAACCTGTACAGTTACCGTGTTTCAATTCCCGTAGACCCCTAGGTATATAGTTTTTCGTTTCAAGGACTCGGGACCCCATGCCCCGTCAGTTCAAAAGCTCATATTCGTTGATGGGGAAAATCAGAAATTTGACTTTACTACAGAGTTTGGGGGTTGATATTTCTAAACTCCATGTCTCCTTTATTTTAATGGCGGGGGAATGGATCTAATAAAATAGGACAATTAAAAATCTTTCAAGACTGTTTTCAAGCTGTTTTCGAGAGCGTAAATCTATCCACTCTTTTTGGCTCTGCGGAATACCTAGTAATATTACCTGCAGGTAATGTTTAACATCCTTTAGGCTTCAACCTAATTTCCGGATACCTTTCATCGCGGTAAAGTATACAATATTTAGGGTGCGTCCCACCATACTCGGTTAACGGTTAATCTCCAGTTAAATTCGGGTTTTACCGTGCAATAATTGAAATTTAACTGGAGATTAACCGTTAACCGTGTATGGTGGGACGCACCCTTAGCGTATAAATAATCTCCCATAAATAAAAAAGATCTTTATTCAATACCATTTTGAGATTTACATTTCGTCTGCCACAGCGTGATCAGCTTCTGAGTTGTATTCGCTTATACAGTAATTCCTGTCACTGTCAAAAGACTATTTACTTAGGTATGGTATAATACCTATCCGTGTGACGATAGAAATATTACTCTACAACGCAATCATTCAGTCAACTTCCCTTGTAGGATTTCTCTTTATGAACAGTAAAACAAAGCATACACCACTAAGTTACTTACATAATCTACGCAGGATCTCAAGAGGGATTAGCGAGGGGTTAACCACTCGTTGGGAATCTCGTTGGGAATCATTGGAAATCTTTATGAAATCTCAGGGAATCTTGGAATTGTTTGGATTGGTTTGCTCTTCGGGGTTCATCCTTCTATGAATATCATTTGGAATCTTTGGAAATATTTATGGAATCTCAGTGGAATCTCAAGGAATCTCTGGAGTGGTTACCCCCTCGGGGATTAGCCGATTAACAACAGCAAGTTGCGGGAATTGCAAGTTGCATAGATTGGTACAACCTTTATAGAAAAAACTGGGAATCTGCTTCTTCCAGTAAGAAAAACATAGTCTCTTCCTTACCTAAAAAGTTCACTTATAATCCCACAATTTCTAAGGACCAAGAGGGAGAAGGAATCCTTCCAAAAGCTATGTCTAACGAGGTCGTTACAAAAGTACAAAATCGAATTTGGATCGTAGCTGATCATCTAACAACTAATTACTACCTATTTACACAAGTGTTCATGTTCAGGTCAGATGAGCTTTCCACTAAAAGCTAATGCCAATTCGAACATGAGGGTGTTTATCACTTTAACTATTATTATTCACCCTATAGAGCTAACAATTAAGTGCACTTGGGTCAATCTTGCACGTAATGGTGATGGTGATACCATGATTTTCAATTGAGGTACACATATTACTACACGTACACAATACGTACTAACCACATTAGTTTCGTTAAGACGTAAGCACTTACCTGTACAAGAAAATAAATAGCAAAGAGGCCTACAATTAAAATAAATAAAAACTTTTAGTATGGGAGGAATCTTGCAAGGGCAAATTCAGATAGTGGAAAGTAGCTGCTTCCCGTTGTGCTTACATGCTTTTGAAAATTCGTTCCGAACTGGGTGAACATGAACGAGTTTTTCCATTATTGGAGGTGGGGACACGCGAGTAAATGAGACAATGGAAAAAGTCGAAGTGGTTGGCCCCACTTTTCCTTGTAATTCGTGTCTTCGTGCTTTTGTATTTATTTGGCCCTGAAAAACAATGCCCTGATGGATGAACATGGAAACTGTGGTTAGTAACGCTTGTGCTGTGCCGATGAACGGGAGCCGTGCGGGTGTCTCCATTCGTCTTTGCCCTGGTGGTGATGGTGGTGATGGTGGTGCCTCTTCTTGTCCACTCCTGCCACTGCTGAAGGCCTGACTGGTGCCACGTCACTCACCACCAGCTCACTCCCGTCCCGCATACCTTCACCACGGTGCCGACGCTCGTACCCCATTGGTTCATCCATGGTTTCTTTCCGGCGCAAAGGTGGTTTGCTGCCTGCCTGCTTCCCAGCAGAGCGGTGTAGGTTTTCCCATGCCTGCCGGTAGTAGCGGTTCAGACCACCGCGACTTTCCGAACTAGACGAATCATATGACGCTACTGTATTACAGTCGGGCGACGCACGATGTCTGTAGTGGGTGGCACTTCGATTTCTGTGGAAGGGGCATGAAAAAATTGGTTAACGGCTTTTAAGGAACCGGTATTGAATTTGAAACAGTTCCTTCTGAATGTGTACCTAAAGTTTAAGCTACAAGGTTATGAGCGCACCGACGAAACGACTTGATTAGAGACACATTCATGCAATAAAGTCCCGAAACGGAAAACACAGGTTTGCACTACAAAGCTACGACAGAGCTATAGAAGAAGTTAACTACGATACCCCATACAGATTTATTAAACATTAATTACTACTACTAGGCTCAGCAAGACACTTCAGTGTCAGTCAGCTTCAAGGGTTGTGAGTTAAAAATTGTGTGAAATCCGAGGAGTCTTGCCGAGCTGAAGGTCAACACATAAACGAGTACCTTGGAGGCTTAGCCTCAGAGGACAGAGGGAGGTCAGAGGGGGTTCGAGAAGTAGCCGGCGTGGCTTCGGTAACCTCGCGAGAACTCGCGTCGACCGACCTGCTGGTCAGGGAACGGCAGGGCTAGGAGGGTGTACCATCGAGACGGCATTGTATCAGCCGGGGGCAGTTTGCGCTTCCGAGAGCGCCGCCCGCTGCAAAAATAAGGCGCAACCTGCCGATATCGCACTACGAATGCTTGAGTTGTTATCTGTGCGCTAGTGAGAGTGTGTTTTATTTCCATGAGTGAGACGCCAAAGCGCTAGGAGAGGGCACAGGTTTCGGAAAGTGCGATCTTTTCTTCGGGAAAATAGGTGAAAATTTATGTAGGTTTATATAGGAATGGGAGCTTAGGATTGGTGCCAAGGGTGATGCTATGGGTATAATGTTAGCGTTCTTCTCTACAAGATATTCAGATAGGATAGGATAAGAATATATACCAAGTCCCACAGAAGAGGCCGCCACCAATAGATGTTAGTTACACTTATTTGTTAGTTATTGTTATTACTACAATAGTTCTGATACTAATATGATACCTATATTCATACCTTCGAATCAAAATAACGATGGTTGTCACAACGGCAGCTAAGAAAACGAAGCCTCCGAACACTCCTAATGAAATGATGGCACCTGTGAATTAAAAATAGTTTTAGATTTCGAGAGGAAGGCCTGTCATCTTGTTTAAGTAACTTTATGGACAGTATTACTCTAGCTCCGTGAGAGTGGCAGTAGGTAATTCACGCATAGTCACACTGTTATCGTCTTTTAGGTCATCTTAGGGGGCCTAGTTCTGGCCACTGGCCTCGTAAAACACAGAAATGAAACTTGAACTCAGAATGAACATAAAATGTCAAACTTGTCAGAAAGCCGCAACATAAATACCTAAATTAAGTCGAGCCCCAACGGTCTCGCGACGGTCCTCCTCTACTGAGGACGGGATGTTCGCATTCGGCTGAACATCCGTTCGAATGTTGACACTGTCAGGGATTTCATTCTCCTGTGGATGACCAGCCGTAACGTGTGGAACCACCCTGTTCTCAGTGGGCCGAATGGGCGGCCGTAGAGCCGGCCGCACGATCGCCGGTGTCACGAACGTGGGACGCTTCACCTCTGTACGAACTGGCGGTCTATAAAGAAAGCAAAGCAAATTATTATGTTTTTTCCTCCTCTTTGTCATACTGTCTGAGTCTGAGTGTCTGTTACTCCCGACCATTTTACAAGCAACTTCTGTCAAACCTAACTGTTGAGTTGTACTTATCAAAAGTGCTTTGATGCTTCTATCCAGCTGAATACGACAGTTGGACGCCGACGGGTATTTAGTCGTCTACTTACTCAGGGTCATCGTAGTCCTCCAAAGGCGGTGGCGATCTCGTTGTCGGCGGTGCTCTCGTCGTCGGTGGGAGTGTCGGTCTGGATCTCTGGGTCGTAGGTCTAGATGTGACAGGACGTGGACTCGCCTTCACAATCCCCCCGAGAAGTCCACCAAGGGGTGGCGAGACCGGAGTAGTAGTTCGGAGTTCTTCTTTGCATGTAGGAGGGGCTTTGTCGTACTGTCCAATAGGCAAGCAGACAATCTTCCTTGACCCGACCAAACGGTAGCGCCGAGACTCGCAAGTGTACTCAACAATGGTTCCAGCGATGGATATGTTGTTGGACATGGAGAAGCGACCGTGAGGAATAGCGGGCGGGTCGTGGCAGAGGATCGGTTCACAGCGAGGTGGAGGACCGTTCCAGCGTTCATCTACGTCACACGTGAGCCGCGCTCGACCTACCATGTCGTAACCTTCTCGACAAGTGTATAGAACTTGGCTTAGATACGAAACAGAGCTGTTGACAAGCTGGTAGCTTCCGTCCACTATGTCTGCTGGGTAGCCACAGGTAATCCCTGAAAAACAAGTTGAGAAATGAAATTAGTAAGAATTGACTGACTTAGCTTTTGCTGTCTCTAAATTTTCATAAATATTGGTACCTTTCTATATTAGCTTAGACTTACTTTTACAAACGGGAGGAAATTCATTGTAAAAGCCAGTAGCCAAACACAGCCTGCTCGCGGGTCCAACGAGGAGATGCCCCTCGTCACACTCGTACTCAACTGAAGCACCGACGTTGAAGTTCTTAGCAAGCATTGTTGAGTTGGGCGGTTGCTCCGGCTTTCCACAAGACTTCGGTTCTATAGAAAAGACGATTTAAAAATCAAACTAAAATTTAGCGAGAAAGCTTCGGAAAAAGTAACCAAGATATCTTGCGATATCTATATTAACTCTCATTAGGCTTTTCTTGTCACCTGTTAAGTACTGGGCGAACCTATTGAGTAAGCCGTCATATTAAAAAAGAACTTACGGTGTTGACAGATGAAGTTGAGGTTCGCATTGCAGTTGGTGTCTGACCAAAGCCATCCTTTGGAGCCATCGTAGCGTGCGCAGTCTTCGTTTCCTCCTGGGAGGTTCCAAAAGGAGACGGTCACATCTTCGCCGTCCAACCATTTCCAGTTGCTTCTGTCTTGTGGGTCACGCACTGCTCCCATCCAGTACTGACTGTTGGTGTCACTCCTTCAAAAAAACCACAAAATATTAAGGGAGAAATACAGGTTATTAATTTTTATACCTAGAATAGTCCGCGAAAATTCCCTTCAAAGCTTATTCTCCCTGCTAGAATTCATGCCAATTTTGGAAGTATACCGTATACCGTTCTCATGAGGGCCTGGTCTTTTCAGCGCAAAAAGATGGACAAACAAAATAACAACTGTAACTAAACTAGAATGTGCTCTCATTCCTATCTCAGGAAAGGCAGTGAATTCATTCGAACTTGCGTTGTCCAACTTACAACTTGGTGCAAATGCTACAGAACTGCCGAACGTGATTCATGAAAAAACTGTGATGCTGTAGTTTCTTATGGTTACCTGTGCCTTCGCCATAACTCCCAGCTGACAAATCCTTGCAAAGCGGGATTACTTTCGTCTACCAACGTTCCTCCACGACTTCTGCAGAAGTTTAGTGCGTCTCTAAAGTTCAAAGGCTGCCTGTTGTAGAAAATGTAACACTTTCCATTGTAGGTTGCTGTACTGCCTGGTGGTTGATCCCTGAACTGTGGGCATCGCTCAATTGGAAGTGCCTAGGAAGAAAACAATCAGCATTTTTATGTGAAAAAAAAAATTTACTTTAAAAAAGGAGCTTGGATTTCTTTATCATCAAACTAAGTCGTTGGAAAAGACATTCGGAGAGAAGCTCCCTTGCTTTAGTCCGGATAGAAAATGATTATACAGACGAGTGCATGTTTTCTACGTAATTGCATAATCATTGTTTCTTCAGGCGTTTCGCTAAGAGTGGTATTGTAGCTTGCGTTCTTGTAATATTGTACCTGATCAGTATAGACAAACGCCTCGCAGATGGACAGCTGACTTGTGGCTGGCCCTTCGAGATGAACGCTGACAAAAGCACCAGGCATTGGGGGGTTGCAGGGCAGGAAGAGGGGTTTCCCCTCGTCCAGGTAGCCCGTAAATCGGTTACAGATCGGGTTCGTCCCAAGGTCCGGCCTGTTGTTTCCCACCCTGACTACAATGGTTGCCGGCTGCTCTTTACCTGAAAAACAACAAAAAATGTAACAAATCTGTTAATACTAGAAGTAAGTCGTTTACTCGTAAACGTCACAAAAACGTCAACTAATCGGAGGATCTCTTCCTTTTCCCTACAGGTCACTATTGATCATTTTAAACAGACACCAAATCCTCACTCTATCAGTTATTCGTTTCAGCCCAAACGTCTTACACGAAAAGAAGTAAAATTTGTCTTTGTACAAAGAGGAACATACTTATAAAAAAAAGTATTCCCCAACCTACATTTTAAGGTAAAAACTGTTCACAAATTGTTAGGCAACTTTGTACGTCTAGGAAGAAATATGAACAGAAACTGCGGGGGAAGAAGAATCTCTCGTTTCTGGATCAAAGATTGTTACGGTGTGAATTGTCTCGACGGGCCATTCCGTTTCTAGTTCGGCGGTCTCTACGGAGAAAGTAAGCCTATACCGTCCTGTCAGCCTGAGGGCCGCCATAGCGAGCGTCATCTCAGTCATCTGATGCCACTGGTGGTCTCAGACTCACAATACCATTCTGAATTGGCTTAGCAATGTTTGGGGGTAATATCCAGAGAAGTCACAGACATTGAGGGAAATTTCTCTGATTGTTCAATGGAGCCAAAGGGCTGCTGCATAGGAAAATGGTAGTGCCTACATGGATTCGAACCCAGGATCTTAAGAGTTTCTGGCGAAAGTAACCCTTAGCCTTGTAGGTTGTTGTGCTGTGAGTGCGTGTTATCTGATCTATAAGATTTGTTAAAGTACCTATTAAAATTAGTTAAAGTAACATGGGAAAAGTTGTCATTAGATAACAATTCACAAAACTTTACGGCAACAAATCATCTTGGGTGGAGGGTCAAGGGTAGCACTTACTTCAATTCACTTAATTGTTAATTAGGGCAATTTCCATGGTACCCAGAGACCTGCAGGCACGGCTATTGGCAAACGTCTCGGGGCAGGAAACGCCATTAGGCATCCCATTGTACACTGGCCATCACCGCGTAGCGCAAAATAAACAGAAAGTCCCGCGCTTGTTCTTGAACACAAGTAATCCGGCAACGTTGAGTAACCTTTAATTGTTACGTTTGTTTATTTGAGATCGGACCAAGCTGATTCTAGTTCGGACCTATTTCCGTTTGTTTTACATAATCTTTATTGTTGCCCGCTTTGTCGAGCCCATGGTAGACTTTTGCCATTTCAATTTTTCATCAGGGGAGTCAGTTAGAAAGTTTGGGTGTACTATAGGCGATAGGGACGCCTTTTCTCTTTCTTACACTAGTTACTAATTGTTGTTATCTAGGTAGATAGTATCTGGTAAACATCCAAGGTATAGACAGAATAAAAAATCATAACAGAATGATTTAACTACAGTCATCGGTATTGGTGTACTTCTTGCGTAGTTTATTTCCTCTCCAACACTTATTCCTGGTTTGTTCCTAGTGCTTTCACACTCTCTCGGGCATGAGCACTGGCCAATAACATTTCTCTACAATAAAGATTTTTTAAACAAAAAATATAAACTTACCACAGCAAGCTTTTCCGAAGTCAAGGCGCACCAACTGCACCATGTACGGCTCCAAAAGGTTGACGTACCACCATGGCGCCCTCTCGGGCCTAGTCAGGGTGCAAGTGTCCAAATTGAAGAAGGAGCTTGTGCTACCGTCGATAGCCTTCTGCGGGATCCCGCCCTGGTCTGTACTAATCTGCATAGGTGCCTTCCCCGCAGCCACATTTAGTACTGAAACCAAAAAAGAAGAAATTAGTTTCCGAACCAGGTTTTTGGGTTGGTTTTTTTTCACCCTTCTTAATCCCCTAATCGCCTATACAAAATCTATATCGCGGCTGCGAAAAAGCGGACGAAGCGAAGTTTCATTTGAACCGAAATGGTGAGAGCAGCTGAGCAGGTACCGAGGGGTAACCACTCCAGAGATTCCTTGAGATTCCATAAAGATTTCCAAAGATTCCCAACAATATTCATAGAAAGATGAACCCCAAAGGGGAAACCATTCCAAAAAATTCAAAGATTCCCTGAGATTTCATAAAGATTTCCAATTATTCCCAACGAGATTCCCAACGAGTGGTTGACCCCTCGGCAGGTACGTTTTGCTCTACGGAAAGGACTTACTAATTCTCTAAATTTAACTTCCGGTAAATTACCTTCACCATTTTGTGATTGCATATTTTTCACCAGTGATCCTTGAAGAAGAATAGGAAGGCAATGGAACGTGACATAGCAAAGGGGAACTCAGGGGGTTTTGCACAGGACAGTGATCGGCGGATAGCAGTCGGAAGTAGCGACATTGGTTTGAGGCCTGCAAGCGTGAAGGCCCAGCGCACATTGCCCCGAGAGCCAGCAGAGGAGAAATAGCTCATGGGAGTTTTATACAGCACATTGAACAGCAAATAGTCCCATGCGTAGACAATGCTACAAAGTTAAAGTTACCCTTGAGGAGCTAAACAGCCTCTAGTGATTAGTGGCCTAAATGGTTCCGCTGGAGGAGAGCTCACCAGTTCGATCCCAATCAGTAACAATGTTTTTTGATCGGCTCCTGTGGGAGTGGTAATAAGTAATTACCTACTTGTGAATACGGAACGTTCTCACAGTCTAGGGGTCGGAAGGATGCTCCTAACAACCTGCGCTCAGACAGCAGTTTTAAACCATAAACGGAACAAAACCTTTTAGATAGAATAAATACCCTATCAATGCTTCATCGAACGGAAGAAGTGCACCCTCAAACCTCCAACAGCCTTTTCTTGAACCGTTCTCAAAACAGCTCAACAACAACACAACACTTGCTTCTTCTCCCATGCCGTTCATTCATTCCCTTTACGTTCCCTTACTGCAATTCTCCTGAGCGTAACTTGAGTGTTTCCCATTCATTGAGAGTTTGGAAGCACTTCCCAGGCGCCGGCACAAGCGGCATGCTACGCACGCGTCCTACAACCAAGCACTCACTTGAGGAACGCATTGGAGAAAGTACGCTCGCAAGAGAATTCCCAGAGTGTGTGACTCACACGAAGCGTCATCAAGGAGTAGGTACCTCACGATTCTAGAATTGGGACGGATATCGGTTTATTAGGACATATTTCACCTCTTATTTACTGTTGATAAGAACATACCCATAGCCACTATGGCCCGGCTTAGTTTAGTTGATACTTGTCAAAATCTCACTCTAATGTCTAAGAAGACAGACACTATGCTTGAGAAGGAAGCAGTGTTCAGGCCTTTTAAAAACTCTAGCCTATTTATTTATAGAATTCTAAGAAGACCCAGCAGTTGTTTTTTTCTCAAACAAAGTGTCTGTCTTCTCAGACATTAGAGTGAGACTTTGAAAAGTATCAACTAAACTAAGCCGGACTTTAGGGCTGTCACTTCTCACCTGTTGCTTTATCTCTCGAGCTATGGGTGTAAATATAGGTATAGGTATGCGAAGATTTTTTGTCTATCATTCTATGGAAAAATCGTGCACTTACTAAAGTCAAATTTCATTGTATTGTACAGATCTACCATTGACCAAATAGGATCATACACAGCATGGATGAGCGACTTTAAATAGCTCCAACACCTGCCTTTGCGGTTACAAAAGAGACTCAAGGACTGAAGACCTTGAAATAACAATCTTCGGAGTTCGGAATGAAAGTGACGCACCTGAACCTGAACTTGTTCTTGAGGCGCAGGTGGGCCAATGGGCGCGAGTCGCGAGAGGTGTTGTAGACAATACTTGCCCCACTTTGCTCCTGTCCGTAGGTACCGCGCATACTAAGACTACCAGAAAGGTGCCAAAGTGTGTTCCTACCTTACAATTACTCTTGTATAAAAGTAGTTTTTGACAGATGCCATACTCTATCGCAGGTAGATAAGGTCTCTAGTTATGTAGGTGTCTATGGAATGTATCGCAGGTACTTTTGGAGTCTCAAAGGCTGTTCGTCAGATCCCCTGCTGATATATGGGCATATTGGAATACAGAAACAGAAATTCACCTCACATGTTCAGGAAATAGAACATAAATCAAAAGTATTCCTGAAAGTAAATTTCATACTGCACTGGTCACCGTGCGGGACCCACTGTCGTGGTTAGGTTTTACCGAGGGGTTAACCACTCGTTGGGAATCTCGTTGGGAATCATTGGAAATCTTTATGAAATCTCAGGGAATCTTGGAATTTTTTGGAGTGGTTACCCCTTCGCTGGTTCATCTTTCTATGAATATCGTTGGGAATCTTTGGAAGTCTTAATGGAATCTCAGTGGAATCTTCAACAATCTCTGGAGTGGTTACCCCCTCAGGTTTTACCTATTGTTGTGTATCATATATGTACCAAGCTTGCGTCAAGCCTGCCTGGCCCACTTATAGCACTCACTTATTTACGCGGTTGGCGGCATTTCACACACGCTGCTCATGGAGAGGCAAATGGGCCACGGCTGTTGCGAAAATTATTTAAGTTACCTTCACGCAAATTAAGTCCAATAAATTCTTAATTATGTCTTGTTTTACATCGCTGTATTCTTCCCTATATAATACTGATAGGTCATCGAGTGGGAACTTCTGAAAAATGTACGTCTGGAACTGTTCACAATAACTCTTTATTTTTTCCGAAAAAAAAAGAGAATACAGGATTTGTAAGAGAATATACACCAATCGTTCGTCTTCTGCCTATTCTGTGCCTAACAGTTCTAAAGTGTTATCCAATCTGGATGTGCTAAGTAAGTTGTATAAACAGACTTTCTTTGGCTTAAATCTACACCAGACGATGCTGTCTTAAAAAGTAGATATTTGTGTTTGCGTGAAAGGCATAAAATCTTAAGAGGAAAGTGGTGTATCTGTAAACTACAACAGTTTGAGCGGAAATGTACAGTTGCATAAACGCGCTCGCTAAACTGAATGCATTTGCAAGATTAGTGCAGTTTAAAGTGGAGGGAAGGATGTCATAGACTTCGACTATGATATGTGGGAACCAGATGTCGACAATGTCCAGCCGGCCATGAATGCCAACGTAACAGGGTGGGAAGTGAGAACTACAGCCTGACGTCGTTTACCTAACAACACTCATACGTCTAAACTTCTTCCGGTTACTTCGAAAATATTTCCTAGTTTTCTGCTTCTCAAGGAACAACGTAAGAAAATGCCTGTAACAAGTCTCAAAGTGGCAGAGTCGAACTATTTTGACTTCTAGTTAGGAACGAGGGGTTAACCACTCGTTGGGAATCTTGTTGGGAATCATTGGAAATCTTTATGAAATGTCAGGGAATCTTGGAATTTTTTGGAGTGGTTACCCCTTTGGGGTTCATCTTTCTATGAATATCGTTGGGAATCTTTATGGAATCTCAGTGGAATCTCAAGGAATCTTACCCCTGCACTTACTAGAAGATACTAGGTCCTACTAAAACTATTGCGTTTCTCGGCGGTTAATTTTTCAGACAATTTATCTCCACAACTCAGTCTGAACTTTCGTCGCAAAGGTTATCCAGACTCTCAACGTTATTCTCTAAAACTACCCAGTTGTATATACGAAGACATTTCTCAGCAGCTTGCAAAAATAAGTAAAGTATCATCGTAAAAAAACAAAAGAGAAAACAAGTCTCCATTATTTGAATCCAATTGGGTAATCTGAACCGCAAAAGTGAGCCAGTCTCGATGTCACCAAGTCATCCTCAATGAGTCAATGGGTCCTCGAAGGCCGTCGACCGGGTGTTGCTCATGGTTCTTAGAAGGCACTTGGAGAAAGTAAAGTGGGACATCCGGCGGCATCCGTAGCTGGACGCGTGGCGTCGGCGGCGGCGCAACGTGGCGCGGGCGTCACCGCAAACATCCCCACATTGGGCAAGGCCACCTCCGCTTGCATTTACCGGTATATACACCTACGGTATTCTCTAACAAGGACGGAACTTAAAGTGGCTTTGGTTATGTTTTCCGCGATGATATGGGTCAAACACAGAATGCGTATAAGCATCAGAGTAAGTTAAAGAAAGTCGGCCGTTGAGGAAAACTGGGTTGGAAAATTTACGAAGGAGCCGTGGCGGTAAAATCTCTTTTGTGATAAATTACTACTGGATTGGTTGCAATCGTGAAGTATGTTTTCAGGGCAGCCACAGCCCATTAATTTAAGGTGTCAAAAGGAATACGATGGGGAATATTTTTTTTTCGCACCTCAGACATCTTCTGCTTTTTTTCTTCGGGGCATTCTGTTGCCCTGCCAATCAGTAACCACCAGTAACTCGGTGGTTATCGTTCAATCGTTTTTTTTAATTTAATTCTGTTTTTGGGACTCAGGATTCAAATAATTGATTGAGGTCTTCACGTATTTGTTGAGCAGTGAATACTTTCTTGTGCTTGTAGTACTTAGTGGACGAATACAATGCAATGATTTTCTTCCCTTTCGTTTTACTATACGGATACACCTATACCTAATTTCATCTCGCCTAATTTTAACCTTCGTAAATCCTAGTCACACCTTGTATATACCTAGCAGCTTCTTTCTTAGTAGGGCAGTTCTTGGTTGTTGGCAGAGGGCCCACAGTGGTCCCGAGGTCACGGACAACCGCGCCTTTCTTCAGCTTGTTCGGTGGCACCCGACCGTTCTTGATGACTCCTGGCTCCTGACAGATCGTAAACACCCAAGGTTATGGTCGAGTTCTTTCTTGACAATATACGTCGTCTTATCCTAGACTTCATACCGCAACCTTCATATATTTGCTTACCTATCTTTATATCATCTTTCTGAGGCTAGACATTATTTCAGTGAACCTTCCTCCCAGTAAATCTTTGTACTACTGTAATTTATAAAGGGGACCTACCGTTGTAGGGCTATTATTCAACTGCTCGAAAAATACGTATCTGAGAAAATGACGGAGAAACCAGAAATGATAATGATCGAATAGTGAGATACATGTCGTCTAAAACCAAACAAGAGACAGATGGTTGGCCGGCCACAAGCTGGCTGGTAAAACCACTAAACTTCAAGGAACCCACAAAGTGCAGTCTGCATTTCCTGCGGCTTTTACCTGAAGGACCCTTACGTAGGTAGGTACTCAGCGCCTAAGCCGATGGACTGGAGTATCACTGTAGGATTCCGACTCTGAACCTGAAAAAAAGCTGTGAGGTCTGAGAGATCCCGACACAAAAAATATTTTCCGCTTGAACCATGAATGTGATAGGTTTGCTTCGGCAATGCTTTGCTTTATGGACATGAATTTACACTGAAATATGACTTTATTAATTTGTTTATTTTGCGCTCTTCAAATTAATTAAACTCAAATGTAAATGGAGTTTAACAATATTTAAAAAAAATTATAAAAGCCTATTTCTTTGAAAACATTTTAAGAGTTTAAATGAAATTCTCAATATTATACGAACATGGTAACGCGAGGGGTTAACCACTCGTTGGGAATCATTGGAATCATGGGTTCAATCTTAATGAAATCTCAGGGAATCTTGGAACCCCTTCGGGGTTCATCTTTCTATGAATATAATTGGGAATCTTTGGGAATCTCTGTGGAATCTCAAGGTATCTCTGGAGTGGTTACCCCTCGTGGTAACGTGTCATTGTTGCAGATGTTGTGTATTTTCTTTAGTATCCTGTGGACTGAAACCAGAAAGCCAGGTTCTGCCAACAGAGTTTGCAGTTGTGATGGTTTAAACCCGTGAGAGCGCAGCGTCCTGACCGCTGGCACTATTCCACAACGGAAAGCCTCATATAGTTCTACTCCGTACCTATCTGAAAGTACCTTAGTGAGTACTTGTCTGTCTGGTTAACATTTGGGATGAAAGTATAAGTAAGTAGGTCTTTATGTCGATGCGCGTGAGACTCTTGACTTCCTCTGGCAGCAGGAGATTACAACAATGGTGCTGTTTCACGCATGAGGGAGCACTCATACTTATGTTAGGTACTCAAAGTGTTCATCACCTTATTCAACTCTACCCGATACCGTCTATCTTTATTTTATTATGGTCTTCGGTTGGTACGCGCTCCTTCTGTACATATAATCCACATACAGGTTTGAATGACAATCCCAACATAAGCTAAAAATAAAAAATGATCTTATACGGGCTGGCAGAGTACAGTGTATCTCTGACTCTCTGTCTCTGTTCCTGCTACTTCAGACACTTTTCGGTTGTTTGGCCATCATCATTCATGGCAGTAATTTTGTCTGTCTCCGGCTGGTACTGCGTTATATCACTTGTTTATAGGCATTTAGGTTTATGTAAGGTAAAAGGTACGGCACTTTCAACGCACGGAAAACATATAATCATTGATTCTGTATGCTAAGGTGTCGCACACACAATGGCTTTCCATGACGATGGAGAGAAACTTGACATTTTTTCAGAAAAATTGGTATCTTCCTACAGAGGTGCATGTATAGAGCGAAAGCTGGAAGTGCGGTGGTAGGAGGAGTAGGAACTCGTAGGAGTGGCAGGACCAGAGGTCGCTGTGCCTTCGTGGTAGACGTATGATCATAATATCGGTTCCTTTCATTGGATTTTCGTATGTCTCTGTAGTTAAGGGTCCGCTTAACCTGACAATGCATTTTTTGCCACCCATCAGATTAAAATTGCGAGCGGCGATTCATTTTCAAGGTTTACCCTTGGTTGGAAAGACACAAAATTTTGCCTGTACCTAGCCCTAACAATGTTGTAGGTCGCCATCGAAGCAGATTTCCCAATTTCTCACTGGTTTCTTTTATTGCAACTGTTTTGCAAATGCTAGCATCGCATACCACAATTTTTTAAGGGGAAAAGTGCTGTATCTCGAAAACAAGTAAAAAATTGGGAAATATATATAGTCAAATAATATAGTCAATGTAATAAAGTCAAATTATTCTGGTAATTAGATACTGCCTCATAATTAAACTAATGGTTTCTTTATTCTATGAATCTATATTAAATGAACCTATACCTGAATTTCCGCCTGGTTTAAGAAGCCAGAAATGAGCCTACTGTGATTTTTGTCTGAATTTTCCTTGAATATAAATTCTTCGACGATTGACCTTCGAGCCTACTAGGGCAGAAGTGAGAATGGCAGTTCAAGACCTCGCCATTGGAAAGTGAGGTCAGGGGTCACTGTAGACTGTGGAGTGGTCACCAACTTATTGTGGACTCAGCGTCCGAACGTGGAGATGTATGCCTGCGCTGAGCCAGTGGTACCTGAACAAATCTGCTATCTCCCTGATCCACAGGTCGTGCATTTCCACCATGCCACCTGCACAGCAAGTACGTGACCTTCCGCCATGTGAAAGGGGATCCTACAATAATAAATTATCAAACATACCGGTCAGAGGTCGAGTGCTGCGTCTTAGGATAAACTTGCTTTAGCGCTAGGTACACGAATTTAGCCATAATTACCATTTTTATGTGAAGAAAGCTAAAAAATACAGGTTTTATTTTTCATGCAACTGTTGTAAGTGTACCTCTACAATTTCTACATAAGGACATAATCGGATTCAACTGTTTGGTGGAAATCAAAACTACCGATGATTTCTACATTTCTATCCAACTCGACAGCTGAGGAACCTGAGATAACAAAAACGACGAAAAAGATAGAAACTAAGTTGAAGCTAATATTCCGAACCAATTTTTATTTTAACTTCTTTTACCTATAATACTGACAAGAACCTGCTGCCAGTGAAGCAACCTGTTTACTTATTCATGGTTTTAACTTGTATTGGTTGGTAAATAATCCACCTAAACATGGATTGAAACATGGTTGAAAGCATGACAAAACCTGACGTAGAACCACAATCTCAGACTTTCTTTTTCAAAGATAACACGATGGATAAGTATATTGAAGCTTGAATCACAATTGTGCCCATGAAAAACTAGTTTTGTGGTCATCAGACAAGCATTGTGTACGATATAAACAAGTTTACTCCTTGACATCTCAGCATTTTGTCCGTAAACAAACTCTGTTGTTGCTGTTTTTTATTCTCAGGCTGGATTTAGCTAATTTCGAAATGGAATTTACCCGAATTTTTTTCTGTAAGTTAAACAAGGCTGCCATGCGTTGCTAAGGTAAATAAAGTCGGAATTTTGTTTCCCTAGCAACCCATGGCAACCTTGTTTAACTTACAGAAAAAAATTCGGGTAAGTTCCATTCCAAAATTAGCAAATCCAGCCTTAAGTCTACTCCCTGAAACTTTCCCAACGAACTTGGTACCTATAATTAGCACAACTCCTACTAAGTTTTTTCCTCGAAGGCTCGACAGGAAGTTGAAGAAATAAAGTGGTCAGATTAGAAACAAAAAATTTGTGGGCTAACCTCAAGATTTGTAGGTACTGGCTTGTTTTTCTTTCGTTTCCCGTACAGTGATACTATCGGAACGAGATGAAGATGATAAGACCACATCCATCCCAATCTGCACTAGCTTCCACTCATTCACGGCTCACTAAACATCGCAAACGAGTTCCCTTTTTTACAGCAGGTTCCTCAGGTACAGTTAGGCACACAATTCCAATTCGCTCCAATTCGTTTACCAATTAATTCCTTTTATAATTTCCGTAAGTTGCTGTTTGACTTATTGTTTGAAGAACGCCGACATTTCGAAGAACCGAGCTCAGAACTATCCTTTAAATCCTCGGTAAATCCCTATGTACCGTAGGGCACCTTCTAATGGACTTTTAAAAAATAATAATATATCATGTTCTGATAATTTTGGTACCTTTAGGTACTAGTGACATGAAAAACAAACAATACAGAATTTTGTGGTCTGTGCCTTCAGTCCGAAAAAATTCCGGAAGAGGGAAATGAAAAGTTCAGGTAAACATGAATTAGCTCCAATATCCTGTGAACTAGTTGCCTGAGTGTACACAGCTTGCACTAAAACGAACGAACACAATTGGTAGAAAATAATGCAAACACGATGACTTTACGACCTCGGAGCGTGAGCATGGCATTAGTCATTGTAGTCGGCTGCAGAGGGCAGAGGTCACTTTTACCGGGAGGAAGGAGGATCGCGAAAAGCTAAGCAGGGGAGCGCTTGCCAGCTGCTGCCTGGAACACTACCGGCGTGATTTGGGGCGCACGCAAACTATGTTTTGCCTCCAGCCAGGCTAACTCAATGAAATTGCAATACCACTGATCTATAAAACGTCGTGAATCTTTGCACCGACCCACCGTGGTTTCAGTATGTTTAGGAAGTCGCAAAATGCTGTGTCACGGGAGGCATGAGAGGCATGGGAGAAAGTCACGCTGTGTCCTTTCAAGGCACAGGTTAATAAAAATCAATCTGTCTACTCTGGGTGCCGACTGTCGAAATTTTCCTCAAAATAATGGTAATTACCACACTGATGAAATTCCTAGCTCGGTTCTTGAGGACCAACTAAAACATTATTGACATGTTATCCTTATTTGTGCACGCACTGCCATATTTGGAATAATATTTCTGCTTGTCATCCTGGCGTAAAAAAGTGTCACTGTCATTGATAGGCTCCAGCCCGTTGAAATCAAGCATCGACAGATTTCTCTCGTATGTTTTCTACTGCATCTGAGCACTGAACAAGGCACATATGCATTTTGCACAGCCTATTTCATGGGAAAAGTGAGCAAAGTGGTTTGTAAGTTTGCTTTGACTGATTTCTTCAGGTTGAGTTGTCAACAAGAGAAAGAAGAGTAATCGGCGGAGATGGATGCTGCCACTGACGATCATCTTTCTTCATTATCCTGCCATTTGGCCTCTTTCGCTCTTGCATAGTCGCGTGTTTCGTGTAGTTGTAACTAAGCATCTTCTCGTAAGTTCTTTTCCTAATTTGGTAAAGGAACTGTTAAGATTGTTATGGAATTTTTGTCTCATTATTTTGTTATTTTGTGAGGGGCTAATTTGGTAATCATTCGCCGAAGGCAATGAATTCTTACTAGAAACTGAAATATACCCACTGCGGGATTAGGTATAGACTTCCGAGAATGCAGTTGTCAGTTGTGAATATGTGGCATACCTATGCATGAATACTTAGGTACATAACTATAGGTACGTTACTTAAATTTCATTTTACCGTTCAGTGACCTGTGTGAGCTTCCACTTAAAGACTTTCACCATGCTATTGTGTCATGTTGTAACTAATAGGAAGAGACATATCTGTTTCGTTTAGGTATGCATACAGGAACAAATCGTCACGAAGATGGTTTGGAGCAGGGCCAAAACTAGCGGACAGGGGCCATTTGGGGCACGCCAGTGCCAGTAGGCATGTCACACACGCTGGTAAAAGTAAGTGCACACTACTTAGGCCCTTAGCGTGAGCAATAATTGACACATTCCAGGGCAAGTTTACAATTAGCACATCAATATCACTATCGAAAAATAGTTATATCTTGTGTGTTTGTATATCTACTGCACCTATATACCCGAGGGAGTAACCACTCCAGAGATTCCTTGAGATTCCATAAAGATTCCAAACGATATTCATAGAAAGATGAACCCCAAAGGGGTAACCACTCCAAAAAAAATTCCAAGATTCCCTGAGATTTCATAAAGATTTCCAATGATTCCTATGATTCGTATATACCTGTACATAAAATGAATGAATTTTATGTCAGTGCATTATTATAGTGAGTTGTCAGTTCTATTGTTGTTAGTAGGTACCCTGTATAGGTACCCTGTATCTCTCTCTCCGAATTCCTCACCGATAATAATTGTTCGATCGGAATCATGACGTTCTAGTCCTCTGAAATTAGCTCGGCCCTAGATTGTGAACGTGAATTCCATTCTGTGATCTGAGTGATATTACTCCAGATGAGGTACATTGGGCCGCAGGGCCACGGGTCATTGCGTTCTACCCAGCGAAAGTTTTCCCATTTCTAGAGGCGTAAAATAGGCACTTCAATAAACTAGACGTTCGCTGGTATTACTCCTCTGCTGCAGTGTGGTTATGGATGATTCAACACTTGACACTGTGTGAAATACTGAATTACCTGCTCACTTATAAGCAAGCACCTTTATAGAGAGATCTGTTCGTACGTCTACATATAATAGCTGAGGGTTGGGGGGGACAAGCCCAGCAACTAGACCGTTTCAAGAACTATCCATTGTGCTCAGCTGGTAGCACTACCAAATACCAGCTCCCCAGCCATCGTGTCCTACAGTTTTAGGTGGGTTCCGAACCACCACAGCCTCGATATACATTTCACTTGACATGTTGAACATATCAGAGGTGAATGTCGAGCAGAAAAACTTTTTGGTAGGATCGGGATCGAACCGGTGTGACCCGGCTCTCACTGCTTCTCAAAAGTCGACCATTTAGTCCACTCGGCTATCGAGGCCTTACGTCTACATATGGACTTAGGAGGTTTTTATTTTCCTCTGGACTAGACTTTGGACAGTCACATGTGGGAAATGAGATTCATATTCAGCAATCAACTGAGGTCGTAATTCATCCATCAGCTGACGATTCTAGGTTAAATTGAATTGCATCTTAATGCAATAATAATTATAGGTATGCTGTAATTTAAGTAAATGCGACGGCTACTTAATTACAAGGAAGACTGATAGATATTTACTTTTTTTTAGCCTCGTACTTGTAACGGTTTAAAAACCTGTCGTTCGGGATCTCACTCCTTGCCCGGCTACTGTGGGGGGTTCTAAAGTTTCGGATTATTATTGTTTATTGTTTGCTAATTTTAAAATTTATCGTATGGCGTAAAGCTGGTTTTTTTTCTATTCGGGGCCTGAAATCACCCAGTGTAATGCAGGGCTAATTTAAAGAGGGGCATGGGGTGAGGCCCCGAGCGGCTGCATGGAGCATTTGGAACCTGCACTTTCTTTTGAACTAACTTCCAAATTTTCTCTGTATATACTGTATCCCCAGTCCATGTTATTAAATGAGAACCCTCCTCAAGATCTTTCCTCTAAATGGAGTAGGCGATTATATACTTTATTGATGAAGTGGTCAGTGTCCGAGGGGTTAACCACTCCAGGAATCTCGTTGGGAATCATTGGAAATCTTTATGAAATCTCAGGGAATCTTGTATTTTTTTTGGAGTGGTAACCCCTTTGGGGTTAATCTTTCCATGAATATCGTAGGGAATCTTTGGAAATATTTATGGTATCTCAGGGAATCTCAAGGAATCTCTGGAGTGGTTACCCCCTCGTCAGTGTATTTACTTTTCAGTCAAGTCACCGCAGTTAATAAAAAGGAAAATATCATCGTAACAAACTTACAAGTTCCGCTCTGCCTGAATTGTTTCAGGCGCAGCGCTTGGCATCTGCGAAAGGTAACGGACCAAAATATTCAGGCTGGCAGAAGCTAGAAAAGCAAAATGCACAATGATTCGGTGACAACTGTCTGTTCGGTTCATGATAGGCTATAAGCAAGCATGAAACTCCCTATTGTTTGGAGCCAACTACTGTGTAAATGCTCTGTAGGTAAATACCTCACCGATTGGTCACAATCTCTCTCTTGCACCCTTCTTATTTGTTCTAATTTTCTGACGAGGGGCTAACCACTCGTTGGGAATCTCGTTGTAAATCTCAGGGAATCTTGGAATTTTTTTGGAGTGGGGTTCATCTTTCTATGAATATCGTTGCGAATCATTGGTAATCTTCATCGAATCTCAGTGGAATCTCGATGAATCTCTGGAGTGGTTACCCCCTCGTTTTCGGAGAGGAACTAGGTGTGTAAAATTTTCGGAGAACTGTTGTCAGCTTAACCGAATTTTGTCGTTCACGATATTTCTCCAAATCCAGATCCCCTTATTTAATTTTTTTGAAACGAAAATAATAATGGTCTGCACTTCGAATAACCCCTGGACCTGTTCAAAATATCTTGTTTACATCAAAAACTGTTCTTTAAAGTGATACACGTACATGTATAATAATGAAGTAGTGGATTCGACTGGCGCATGATTTGTGGGATTATACTATTCTAGCTTCGAGATTTGATCTATGTGAGCTTCTAATGGGTTCCTTCCGAGTGATACCAACAACAGAACAATAATTAATGGTCCATATCGCACAAGATAAATTGGCTTCCACTGTAGCTGTTTATTGACCTCTGTGGCTTCCAGCGCATATTCGCACAATATTACAAATGATGACTACCATTGTCTGCTAACTATCGTAAATGAGTCTGTGATAATGAATCATGGACCGTGATGATTGATGACTTACATTTTCGGGTAGGCAGTAATGTTGATTTTTTCAGAAGTAAGTAGATACCTAGGGAGGTGGAGCAGGACCCCTGGTGCGTACTAAAAACCTGAGTAAAAACTTGAGTCCCAATCCGGGATATTTGGTGAATGGGTGAACAAATAACAAATTTTATTTATTTATTTGTTTTATTACTATTCTTTTTTACTTACAGCCATAAAAGGCTGTGCAGAAGATGTGGGTTTAGATTTGTGTATATTTTTCGTACTTTCAGACCCCTTCTCGTCGTGTTTTGTAATACATTTTATACACAAAATACAGAGAGAGAGAAACGTTTGGGTTCGAATCTCGCATAAACAATGTTTTCTGCTTGTGGCGTGGCTGTAATTGGCTTTTCCAGATTCAGCCACCTCCGTCGACTCCGGCCTCGTGCCCTATTTACCTAATCGTCTAAACTCGTGTAGACCTGGGGTCGTCAAACTTAAAAAATGGTTCAGATGCTTTAAGAGTGTTCGGCAATGAGGAAGTTCTGTCAAGTGGCCGCGTGAGAAGCTGAGTCGAGCTGCGATGAAAAACAAAGACGTTTGAACAGCGGCGCTGGAAAAGGAGGACGAAGAATGTCCATTGACCATTGATCGTGTAACCCACGATGACCAGTGGGCGATGCTTTCTCCTCTCAGGATCAGGCTCAGTATTCGGACTTCAGCTCAAAGCCTAGATGCTTTTTAAGGACATTATGATAAAATTAATGAGGGCACGCACAGAGCATACATTTACGACTTAATTGATTCAGCTGCATCATTCATTTTCATATGTCTCTTATAACTCCCCTTGGAGTAGCAGACATGAATGGTCGAGAAAGCTTGGGGTCTTCCTGTACCCCCTATAGTCTCAGTTGACTGGGTCACTATTTTGTGTTTGTTGGCACATGGAAATAATTTACCTGCAAACTAAGGAAAGGTACTAAACTGTCGCAATCGTTGATGGTATTTCACGACGAGATCGATCTAATGAGGTAGTCAGGGAGGCCATGCTAATTGTGCGAAGAGTCAACGAACCTGACCTTACGAAACCTAAAGAGGACATCTCTGTAGTCTTTGGGCTCTAGAGACGTGAAATAAGGGGACAATTATCATGGCACAAAACTAAGCATTCTGGTACTCATGCAATATCTACAAGGTCTGTCAAGTGATGGCAAGATCGGGTTAGGATTGGATGTTTTTAACAAAAAATCTTTTGTTCCACAGCTATTTTGTTGCTGTGGGTAATTGGTACCTATAGGTTCGTACAATTTTAATTCTTTCTGTGTTCTACATTTAAGCAAAGACAAATTTAGGAGGTTTCCCGAGCCATCCTGGACCAGCCAACACTGGAACACCTCAGTTTGAACTGTAGGCACCAAAATATTAACTAGATAAAAATGTGTTTGGCTGTTCATTAGTTTAGTCTTGAGTCAAAACCTTACAGTACAGTACAGTATAGGTACTGTACTGAGGTACACTCTTGTGGAACAAGAAAATGTACATCGACTAGTCTAGGTTGGACGACAATAACACTGGTCGGTGGTCGAGTTGCACTATCGTGCGGCTAACGGGAGGACAGCCTGCACCTGTCATCCTGTCATATCATTACGACTAGAGTGCCATACCTACCATTCCTCTATGTTCTAGATGAAGAAACCTAGCCATGCATTTCAAATAGCCCTATCTACACTGGACTCCAGTTATCGGGAGATTACCTACCCATTAAATAGTGAGTAGGTAGGTACTCCCTATCATTTTGGACGCAGCAAGTCAGCGGTTTCGTCGCAGTACGCGTACAAAAAACTAACAATATACCTACGTACTGTCTCTATTTTTATACTGGGATCTCAAATAGACGCACCCAAATGTAACCCCTTGAGAATTTAGTGACCCTATAAAAATATTTTGGAAGATTAGAAAGTCGTAAAGGTGAAATACCTTTTAGTTTCTGGAAACAGGTATCGGTAGGAGCGGCAAGGCCGCATGTGAGCATCGGTCGGCAGGTAGCCAAAGGATTCCACTTGTCCCGTTATCCACTTGGATACACGCAGCATCACACGTGCCTATCTTGCCATCTTACGGGTATGATCGTACCCACAGGAATGCAAGCTCAATAAGTCAGGAGGAAATCCATCGAGACGGAAACAAAGGTACAAAATGAAGATAATTAGCTCTTCTGTGGGATTCGGTGATGCTGCGACCTCGCAGCAAGAAAAGTCACCTTGCCCTTGTGGATGGAAAAGAAGGAAAGACCCTCCGTGACATTTTGGATAGCTCAGGGTTTCTACAAATAAATCTGACCTCAATGAAAGTTATTAGCATTTCAAGAAGTTGAATTAAAATTGGTCATGCTCAAGTTTCCATGGGAATTAGCCGAAGCTTGTGACATCGTCCATGTCCGGAGAAGTCGTGAGAATGTCTCCGCCAGTTTCGGTCCGTCATTGATTTGTTACAAGAGAGTTCCGCGGAAAAGACAGAAAACGAAACGTAGGCCAATCATCTTGATAACAAAACATTAAACCTAAAAATGATGCTGGTAAAAAAAAGTTACAGTCAAGAGAAATTGCACTCTCCCTCATTTTATTTCTTTGAAGTGTCACCGCTTGACAATAAATTTATTTTTTCTTCACGGGTATTTCGTAATAACGTAAGAGGGGATAATGTGGGTGACAACTGACAACCAGTGGACAACGGAAAAGTCCAATTCGTTCTTCCTGGTCGCGACGTCCAGATAATTTGTAAAGCTATAGAAACGTTGGATTCGTTCTTCCTGTCCACGGGCTCATCTCATTCCGTCGAGGTTATATAAGCGGACAGACCTGTGATTAGACATGACTCCTCTCAACAATGGACCATTTAGCGTGGATCATTTCAGACTGTTTAAGCATCTCCAAACCTCCAGTTGTCGAGAATAAGTCAACACTTGGTAACCAAGTAACTGATACCCATACCATCGTTATCTATTGATTTCCTGAAGGATTGGTTGATGTAACCTGAACCTAATTTCTTAACGTTACCTAATACAATACCTATCCACAAGTTTGTCTGTAGTTTTGGAAACTGTTGCTTCTGCGGAAAAAACACGATGTGTGACCTACTAATCGTACAGGAGTACTGGGCAAATGTTTAGGCCACAACATGTCCTTGGATAGTTAGCTAGATCGCTTATCTTTTGAACTTAGGGAGACATCCATACTGGAGTCTTCTTTGTAAGCTCTGTGCTCTTTACGATTTCCCCATTTCTCCCCTCAACAAATTCTTAGGTACAAACAACATGAATAAAGGATTTGCACTAAACTCACCACAGAAGGGGATGCCTTCAGGCATCCAGTTGCCGTCTGTACAGGTCCGTCGAGCTGGGCCGAGGAGTTCGAACCCACGTTCGCATGTGTAGGAGGCCACCGTGCCTGGACCCAGTGACTCATCTGTGAAGAATACTTCCGAGTGGGCTGGTGAACCGGGAAACCTGCACTTCTTTCCCGCACCTGAAAATATCAAATTGTATCATAAAATTGTAACTAGCTGTAGGTTCCCTGAACAGAACTCTTGCATTTCAGTATGTTTCAGAAGAGCCTGTAAAGCAGCTCTTTGATACTTCAGCCATTGAAAATGGGGGCTTTATGGTAGGGTACAAAGTACCAGCGAGGGGGTTAAAATACTCAGAAATTTGAGTTTTCACCAAACCACGTAGAGGAAGGTCAATATGAGATTGAATGTGCCTAGGAACAGGAAAAATATTGTCTTTACAGTTAAATTCAAAAGTATCCGGGAAATTATAGATTAAAATTGACAGGTAAGACATATACCTATATATTACTACAATATTTCTTCCTATCTCCTTTTGGTGAGAAAAAGTTGCCTCACGGAATTTTCGTGTCGTTAGACTGACGGTCTCCGACCATCACTAATCGCTAAGTTTATGTTCCACTTGTTTTCGCGAATTTAATTTTCACTCTGTTTAGCGATAAAACACGACTAATGATTGACAATCAACTCGTAACTTGTACAACTTGAGAGGCGGGCACACATACGAGTATACCTAGGTACGTACCGATAGGTATTCATGTAGGTATACTGTTCAGACAGGTTCACGGGCAATGTCCACGAGTAACAGTAACAGACCAGTCACAACTGCAACTAGCGTTATATCATCTGAGGCAATGAAGGCATGGGTAAATTGGCAGCAAACTAAATTATTTACCGCCGGAAAGTTTTTTCCTCTCTTTTCAGAGTAAGTACGACTTGTTGCCGGCTTTCGTGTTGCTCACTGTAATCACTGTAATTTTCCCAGTGGGCTGTCCTTTTAGTTTCCTGCCCTGAGGTAGTTCAAATGAGATTCCTGGAAGATAACTTCGGGAGAGAGGGAAGACGGAGCTGAATTGAATTTCTGCTTCTTGAGCGTTCTTTTCTTCCTAAATCTAAGTTCGATGGAGCGTAACACCTTTTCAACTTCTGAACTTTCTTTTTAGGGCTCTACAGTTAGACGACAGATTCGTAAAGAAGTAAAGGATATGCGCCTATAGGCAGTTCATCTGTTGCCACCTCTCGGTCGTGAGTCGTGGCTCGTCACTGGTCATCTTATTGACTTGAGGTGCCTCGACGAGTGCAGTTATCAGAAGCTCTAAGTGTTTTTCAGATTACTTTGTTACATTTACATTTCTATTATTCCCATTTAGGTGTCAGCTCCAAGTCTCATTTACGTCAGTCGGATTTTTTTATTCCCCTCTGTCTAAGCGTCCGATATATATTCCCACAATGTTATGTGGTGACCTGTACATTCAGTACATCACTCCCACCCACACAGGTCTGAGAAAAGTTCAAAATGCACCTATCTTTCACAATGGCTTTCGTTAATACCCCGTATTGAGTTTCCTAATTTCCATCTTCTCCATATTTGATGCAAATTGTCTGCATTGACCTACAGGTTCGTCCTCTCTTCGAGAAGGATCTCTGCAATGTGAAGCATCTGAGGGGGCTGTGAGCGCTATTCCCAAAGCGTATGTAAATTGCCGTACAAAGTTTGAGAGGAAGGTGCGGCGCATATTGTGCAGAAAAATTAGCACACCTACTGTGGGGCATGACCCAAGTCAGGTTGGCCCCGGCACAATACGAGCACAGTCGGCATTGTCATTAGATGAAAACAACCGGTATTTTGGTACCTACAAGCAATGTCGCTTCTTGTAGCTATGCTCCCTACAATTTAGTTACATGTATCTTAGTCCCGGTTCTTTTTGATTGATACGTTTGAGGTGTGTGTAACATGCCCCAGCCTATTTAGAAAGTAATACAGGTTGGGTGGAGCTCAAAAACTGCAAAGCGTATCGGTAGACCAGAGTTACGCTTCAATGATTTCTGCAAAACACATGTGGTTAAAGTTGATAACCCGTTTTCTTCTGGTAAAAACCAATAAGGAAGTGCCGAACTCAAACGATGGGAAGGTACCTAGTTATTTTCAATATTGCCATTCTATTGAAAAGTAAAATCATTTATACGATACTTTTCACTTATCAACTGACCAGAGCCCAGTCAGCAGTTATAGATCATTGCCCCCTATCCTAGGCAGAAGGGTCATATGCATACCTTTAAAGAAGCAATGGACATTCCTAGTATAGAAAAACGGTCTACTTCCGGCGCTCTCGTCACATATCCGTCCTGCCGTAGTTGGTCGTCCCACTGACAACACGTCTCTACGAACGGTCACCAACGTTCTCTTATTTTAAAACATGTTCCGGTCTTCAAAAAGCATTTTAGACTTTTAGCAAATAAAACTTGTCTCAACTTCCCTTACGTTCGTAACTCTGCTGTGTTTATTTATTTTGACTGCAATCAAAACAAAGCACTTTTCCCTATATTTTCATGGAAACTGAAATCCGAACGACCAGAAATTTTCAGCCTCTTGTCATTCCTTGCATCATCATTTTTCCACCGGCGCGCGGTAAGCGTCGTAATAATTATGTCAAATAAATTTATGCCCAACATCAAGCGCAGCTAATCAGTTATTTCATCCCATAGTCAGTGGAAATGTTGCCATTACGGGTCGTAATACCTACAGAAACTTGTCTGATGGGATGATAGCGATCATCATCAACCTACTTTTTCTAGCTTATCCGACTTTGAGATGTCCCTCTGGATAGGTGTTGGTTGTTTTGTGTGGTCATAGACGAGTGTGGACTTGGCGTATCAGTAGAATAGTTCCGCAATATGTGCCTTGCCTCATACTCGCGACATGACACCTTCCGAACGTGTCTTTAGTGAACGGTATGGGACGGCTGCGAAGGAGGGCAGAGGTGTGACGGAGCACATTCCTGGATGCCTCGAAGGGACCTGCCTCCGTTCATCGTACCTCATATACCTGTTCCAAGGGAACCTTGCCAGCCCACCTTGCAAGGACGGTGCGAGATAGGACAACGCTCTTTGACCTGAATTTCCGTCTGTTGGTTCCTTGTTGAAGCTGGGTAAATCACTCAAAAAATTTGAGAAAGTAGCCATGGGTCCGATCGTATTGTGACTCCTATTTGAAAGGTTTGATAGAGTCGAAGTGAGATGTGACCACGACTGGTGGAAGGAGAATAGTCGTATCTGTAGATAACCAAAGACCCAATGAGGAAGTTTTCCATCATGATTTCGATTTCAAATAATTTAAAAATTGGAATATTTTTTCAGGGATATTCAATCTAATAAGCTGGTACAACAGCAATAACCTCTTGAACGAAATAAGGAATGAAGCGCATACCTAGGCCGTGCTGCCATCCACACAGGTATGTTATAAATCTGAAAGCGCCATAAAACCTGAAGCCATTAGATCCCTAGTGCCCAATTTGAATGGAAAATGGCCTGGACGGAGGCGATTAAGAGGCCAACAACAGTCTTCAAAGTAGCTTTGATCTGACACGAGCTATCATCATTTATACTGTCCGTCCCTCCAGGCTGATGCGCGATCACAACACACACGATGTGAGCCTTCGCCTCAGGGGCCTTCAGGGCATGCCGAATGGGAACGCGTGATGGGTTGCCAAGTTTGGCATGTTTACGGGGTAACGGGTCTTGGGCTAATAATTTCCCAGGGTTCGGGTTCAGAGGGACGCGACCCTATCTTTAATTAAAGTCAGTTAACCAGCTATTGAGATTCGCCACAGGTACGGGTACGGGGGTCGGCGACTGAAGGTGGGGCCGCGCTCCCACAACCCTCTTTTATCTCTTTCACTTTGTGGAAATAAAAATTTGCCGTGAGATTTTTTGTTCCTATAAGGTGGGGAAAATTTATTGGGAAAAAACAAACAACTGGCGAACTGGCATTTCTTCATTTGAGACTGACAGAAGTACTGGACTGGACCTCTTTTGAATTATTTCTTATTTCCTATTCATACTCATGAAAGACAATTTGAGGCTTATAGCCAGAAGCCTGTTTTTATTTTATTTTTTAAGGAATATAATAAAAGCGCAGTTACAGAGCTTCGGTGGAATTCGAACGCTCATAATGGTAGTATGGCCACTTGCCCTTGAAGCCGCTTAGATACCCTAGCTGCCAAGGGAGACATTGAGTCTCGAATATTTCTCGAAGAACGTCAAGTCTGTCTGGCCTAGTTTTTCTCTCCATGCTCGCTGGTTTCAACACCACTTTGGGGTTGTTCCGTGGTGTCTTTGAACTGCAAACCTTATGGCTTTTCTTGTTAGTGCCCAGCAGTAACGGCATAGCAGCAGCTGGACGTGTCATCTGGGTGGTGGAGACTGAAAAGACTGTATAGGATTGAATAACTCAGCGCGACGTGACGACATGCTGCCGGTTCCGATTCCACCGACAACACAACTAGAGCGAGAAGCCATAATGTCTCCTGCGCATCTCTTTGTTTCCATGGTGACCATCGCGGTGCGAATCATAGGTAAAGAAATTGGAAGTAGTACTTTCGATGTAGAGTTCTCTTTTGGGGATACCCCAACCTACTTTCAACGGAAAGATATAATTGTGGTTTTTGATGTGGACTTCTACTGCGAAAGGTCAGAGAGTCAAAACGGATTAGAAGGGCAGCAGCAGAGCTGGCACATCGCCCTCTGACATTCGGGGGCCACTTCTTGCACGCTTTCGATTGAAAAGTTATGAGTCTTCAAGAGCCCCCTAAAAGAAACGTTTTGGATCGCCATCATGCCTGTTTTTAACCACCGAAAATTTGAGAAAATGAGCACACACATGGTGGAGGAATCGAGCAACACCCTTAGTTGTCACAGAGAGGGGGTAACTTTAGTATCTTCAAACTGGTTTCGCCACATTATCAAAAGTTCCGCTTTAACATTGTTGTAGATGGGTACAGCAGTCGTTTCAGTGCTCAATGTGCATGATATTCAGAGAACAAAACTGGAGAAAGAGGCCACTAACAATAAAGACATGTAAGTTGACAGAAATTTGCTAAAACAAGGTAATCCAGTTCCGACCCCGATAGCGAGATGATGATGATAATGGTGATTTGATTATGTTGAAAATATAGAGCAGGAGATCAGCAAGCAGACTGCAACCTAGACATGGGGACAACATGCAACATGCACTTTATACTACTGAGTGCAGCTTGTGTGACATGTTGGCAACGTGTTCCCAGGGTGCCTGAGCTCACAGATTGAGAGGCCGGTGCCGTAAATATAGGCAAGTAGCAAGTACCTACTACAACAATAGGGATATACAATACATGCTAACGTTATGCAGGGGACTTTCACGTACGTGTCCTTTAGACTAGGAGATACAAGGAAATGCTGAATTTAGCATTGGACAATACAAGAAATGCCTACGGCTCTGAAATCTGACAGTGGTGTGTATACCTGACGTCTTGGTGGTAGAAAGGTGGTAAAGAGACTTCCGCTGTTTTATTTTTGTCTTCAAAACAGAAGGGTAATGGATTAATCATATAGTCAGTGTGACTAAACTTTACTACTGAAGTTGGTCTAGCAGCTACTCAAAATTTTACGGTGCCAAGTACAGCAGGAGATGTGGCACATTTTCCAGTGATCGCTTGACAATGCGACCTTCATGGACTTCAAGCAACCGTATCCTACTCTCAAGGAAACGCTTCTACACCTCTTTTTCACTATAGGTCTAGAAACCGATCATGGTGCTGCAAAAATACTATTGCACTTTTACGTTAAACATTTCTTTTGCAACATCCCTCGTGAACCCTTATGGACACGGCTTCTCTTTGCTGCCGATTCCAATTTTAACCTAGTAATGAAGTAAACCGATTTTGTTTACTTATACCTGCCTAATTCAGTCACCAGTATCAACCTTTCCTCGGACAAGTTCGGGGTTTTCAGGCTGGGCTCGGGTTTTTTACCAGGGGAGGCTCGATTAAAAATGAAAAAGCCCGACCCAGCCGGGCTGCATTGGTCATGAACGAGACGCATTGCCTTGTACATACAGAATATTAAATTATAGTATAGTTAGTATATCTATTACACCTCCTGTTAGGTATTGAGACGTGTAGGTACAAATTGGTAAAATATTCCGTCGTACTTAAAACCTACAAGGGACCGGTGCGTCGAGCTCGAGAAAACCGGCACTGAGGCTGTTGGGATAAAAATATTACTATTTTCAAGGGAATATTCTGTTAAGTTCATATTTATTCCATTATTCGGTTACAAGGATTACGAAGTTCTAGCTAAGTAGCTCACTAAGGTTTATCCTGTTTGTTCCAGCATGGGAGCAAGTATAGGGGGAGTGTCAGGTGGACGGTGCTGATTGGCGCGTGAAGGACCTGGTCCACTTCGCAAAGTCGGCGAGGCTGGACGTGATGACGTGATGACGTGAAGAAGAACGGCAATGGGCCCAAAAAGGTGGCCTGGGTCGTCGAAGCAAAACATCATCATCATAGGGGGTAGGTAATTTTTCAGAGATATAGCAAATGGGCAGTTCAGTGGCGCAATATTAACTATTCACACATAAAAATGAATTAAACCTACAGTTAGAATAGACTGCTTTTAAGGTACTTACCACTGCAAAGGGTAATCCAAATGGAGAAAACACACGTAAAAGTGAGCACTCGAAAAGTCCTTAACACAGTCGGGGCTGGCATGTTGTATGTTGGTAGCCTACTTCATATTCAACCGGCCACTTTCACAGCTCGCAGGTGACTGAAGGAAATGGAACCACCTGAATGTGAAAGGGGAACAGTGTGGGAGCGTGTGGAGAAGCACCCGGAGGCTGCCTACTGTACCTAGCCCAGACCTGCTTCTTAGGCTGCGCAGCATTGAGTGCACCGATCGGGGGGCTTCTCCGGTAAGGTATCCTCTGCGCAGTGGCGTCGTCGACTTTCCAAGTATTGTAGGCAGTGGGTGGATGAGTCAGGTCGCCACTGGTTCCGTGTTACTGTTCTCTTCAGTATTGTGAATGCCCATCAGTATATTTTTGAAAAGATAGGACAAAAAGTAAAATAGGAGCCGCGCTGGTCAAAAAGAGATTTCTTTGATTCGGCCAATTTAGATAACCTCGTAGGATCTATGTGTACTGATTGAACCCACGTTGGGAACTCGCTAGGCGAGGGGGTAACCACTCCAGAGATTCCACTGCGATTCCATAAAGACTTCCAAAGATTCCCAACGATATTCATAGAGAGATGAAAACCGAAGGGGTAACCACTCCAAGAAATTCCAAGATTCCCTGAGATTTCATAAAGATTTCCAATGATTCCCAACGAGTGGTTAACCCCTCTTGGTTTTTTGTACCTCTACATAGTCTTAGACGGTTGATGTTTATAAATTATTTCTTTGACTGGACCAGTGAGAAGCAAGTCGCCACTGTAGGAGTGCGGTGTTTAGCGCTAACTGAAGGTGGTAACTGTACCTGTTAGCCTGGCCGGCACTGGGTTGGTAGGCGGTGGGCCCAGATGGTTTTCACACAAGCGGTAACGAAATGGAAACCGCGAAATCATCGGTGCCTTGTCCGTCCACTCTTTTGTCTACTCTGGACCTGAATCCTCAGATTCCGCATTAGTCATGCCCAGCAGCGCTGCGGAAGACGTTCACGACCTGCAGGGGGTTTGTCATTGGTTACGTGTACAGTTTCACTCACCTCGTACTTACCTACATCCTATTTGTAGTAGACACCCAGAAAGAACCGGGTAAATCCCACCTGTGTGTTCTGTGATTCACCACGCTTTGGACAATACCCGTCAGAATGAGAATGGTTTGTAGGAAGTATCTACTTACAAATAAACAGGAACATGACATACTGCTATTGGTGGTTCAGTCCATGCAAAATGCTTTGATATGCTACACTTGGCTTCAGAGGAAAGGCGGGAAGATTGGCTGTGGGGTAACTTGTACAGGTAAACGGTTTTGTATTAGTACGTGCCAACGCAAGCTAGCACGGATCGATTAGGCGGGATCTAAATAAGCAAGAGAGTAAAGGAGATTACACCATATTAAGTCAATAGGTAACAACAGTTTCCTCACGTTAATGCCGAAATCCTAAATCCTAAATCCGAACGTTTCTCCGTATTTGTTGTGCATAATAAAACGGGTTAAACTTGGTCAATACTCTATGCAAATTTTTTCACCATGCACAATTTGTAATTTTATGCGATGACTGGAAGTCTCTGTTCCATGGCAAAAAAGTCAGGCAGTAAATGGATAATTTTGGGACCCCTTGCAATGACGGAATACGAAGAAAGACGAGGAATTGCAACAGATCTTCTGGAGAGGTTGTGTACCAGAAATGGCTGGGAAGTTGCGTCAGGAGCGTTCACGGCGCGTGGAGCGCGCGCGTGTTTTTGTGAATACCAGCCTAACCAGAAGCAGGTAGCAGCCGTTAGGAAAGGGGTGCTGGTTTTGCTCATCATTCTCTTTTTGTCCCCCGTTCCGTCCTATCTCCTGCCTGCCTGATCCTCCACCGCTAGGGCTGAGTCATCGTCTAGGAGGAAATCCTCAAACCTATAGAAACCTACGATGGGGATATTGGACGTGTGCGTAGTCCTGCTCCTAGAAAATCACATATGAGTATAATAGAGCGGAGAACGAAGTAAGGGGTGCCGGCGATATTTGCACAATTGCCATTCAATATTCAAAATAATTCAAAGATTACCCATGTCATAAGGCCCTGCCCACTTGGGCCAGACTTAAAAGGGTAGTTGTGAATATTGTTGGCGTAAGTTTACACTTTCTGCATCTGGACTGGCGCCCTTAGCAACTTTTTGTCTTTCGTCTCACCAGAACCCCATTATAAGAATTGAGTAGGCATCAGTCGTGACATCAACTGAAAAGTGTCCCAAGTTTTGATTTCAGCATATGCAAATCTCAGGTTTGTTTGATATTTCAGCTATACTCCTTTCATATTGAAATTATTGAATTCGCAGGTGTTTTCCGGCCCTGTTTAGTGTGCATGGCCGTACAGCATGGCTTTTGTAGGTTCTTTATTGTAGCATAGTCCTTGAATGTATAACATAGGTGACGAAAATCACGCGAATTGTGGCATAGGCCCTTGAAACAGTGAAGTATTTGGTGTCGTGTATGGCATGTAGGTCGCCTACTAATGTAGGTCTACATCTGCCTTCTTACCCTCTTCTTCTCCTTATTCTATTCACATAGTCTTTCCTCTCCCACGTCCTTCACTTTCATTCACATCCTATAGTTAGCGACTTGTTCTCAAACATAACCAGCCAGCTCTGAAATAGCCCGATGAGCGTGGGAGGCCGATCCAGACTGGCTTTACTCGCAGCGAGGTACAGGTGCGCATCACCTCACTCTTTCTCATACCAACCAGTTTCAACTTTTCAAACTTTTGCCACACCATGCTTTTACTTACGACTACAGTGTTGATGGGGAGTCATCTAAGGATAGCTCGAGGGGTGAACCACTCGTTGGGAATCTCGTCGGGAATCATTGGAAATCTTTATGAAATCTCAGGGAATCTTGGAATTTTTTGAGTGGTTACCCCTTCGGGGTTCATCTTTCTATGCATATCGTTGGGAATCTTTGGAAATCTTTATGGAATCTCAAGGAATCTCTGGAGTGGTTACCCCCTCGGGATAGCTATATACAAAGGTTATTTAATATTCTGGACCACTAGGCCATCTTTTACGAGGCACAGTTGTAATGAAGTCTTCGGAGGATTTGTAGCAGGTACCACCTATTGGGATGCATACGATTAGAAGACACGGGATTGAATTTGAATCGTATTGGTTATTCTGTGGATCCCCAAGGCGAACAGTCCTGGACACTGAGCACTTATGTCATGTAAAAAAGATCATCCCCTAGTTTTTTGTGTTCAAACCTTACAGGTATAAAATGGGTCGCAGCCATTCTAATAGCGTCACGATACCTTAAAATACAAACCCAACATTCCATGGCTTTTCTTTTCCTACACGCAGCTTTATTTATTTTTATGAACCCTATTATATAAGGCAAAGGCGTATCTAGGGTATACTTACCTAATATAGCTACAGGTACCTCAAAAACTAAAAAGTCTCTGGTCTAGAGCTTGAGCATGATGCTTTTTTAATCTACTGGGAAAATAACTAGAACATTGAAGTTGTATCTGATTTTAATATTCTCGCAAAAATATTGTACAATGCGCATTAGAAATGAAAGTGGTAAAGCTGAAAGAGAGTCGTCGAGCCTCTGAAATGCCGTTTTTTCTCACTATTATTGTAAAGCAAAAACAGAATATTTGCTGCGTGCCATTTGTTAACTTTCGCGGTTTCGCGGTTCGCCTCACAAAGCAAATTTGTCATTTGCTTTTCTAGTGAGACAAACAGAAAAAGAATGATTCCGGACTCTCGATGACAGATGAACATGCTTGGGTATATGACCCAATATAGTGATAATTTTTTAGCCATGCTTCAGAATTTTTTATCGGAAATGTATTCGTATCTGTACCTATTTTGACTTGAGAGAATTAAAATTAATATTATTGTTTTTTTTTAACAGAGAAGTAGGTATTAAGTCGGAACAGTTACCTATAAATTTATTATTTTTAAGTTTTTTCGACCATTTTTTGAGGATACTAAGTATTTGCTAGCATGGAAGGAAAACATACTTCATAATTCTGTGACAGTAAGGCTGCGTCCCACCATGCCCAGTTAAAATTAAAGATTTAACATGGTAAACATAGGACAAAATCTCCAGTTTAATTTTAACTGGGCATGGTGGGACGCACCCTAAGAAGGTAAGAGTTTGAATATTCAGTTTTAATTATAATTAATTACTTAAGTTATTGAAAATCGTATAAATAGATTTAAGAATGTGCCCTAACTGATTCTGCAATTCGTGGTACGAGCAAGGTAGAAATCTATTTTAAATAAACAATCCAGATATATCCTGACGATTTCCCACAAAAAAACTCACTGAAAAGTATAGAATTAAATCTGCTAATTTGTAAATAAAATAATCGTACGATCTACCTGTCAAAAATATAGAAAGTGGAATATAACTTTTCAAATAAGAACAGTATCAAGGCTGATGACGCGATATGCTTTTGGCCGTCCCGTGGAGAACAACGGAAATGTGGGTCCCCCTCCTTTTGGGGGAAGGAGTGGCTACTTCTTCTTCTTCGTCCGTCCTGCAGGTCTTGCCGTCGGAGGTCGCTCCTTCAGAGCGGCCTCACCTTCATCAGGATTACTCGGGGGCTCGTCGTCAGTTAGGACAGTTGTGGTGTTGGATCCTGCAAGGGTTATCTATAACAGAGAGGCAAGCAACAGTTAAAAATTACTAAAAATCTAATTCCTTCTTTGCAATTTTAACGGATAGCCTGACGTTTTTTATTTTTACTCTCAATTTTTTAGGTCAAAAATTTTCATTGCAAAAAAGTAGGAAGTGCGACTCGTCTCCCTAAGACCAAATGTTCGCGAACCCCCGCATTGGTCCCTGAGGTCCTTGGGGACCCACCTACAACTGTAGGGAACCCTGAAATGCACGGATTGCTACTACGCAACATTTGGTGTACACAGCTCTATGCCTGCGAAACCATGATTATGTAATCTCAATGTTGGTGTACACGTATTTCACTACGCCTGCAGAAATTCTGATTATGTAATTTAAAAGTTGGTGTACACGGATTGCTGAATCTCTACTATTTCTTGAGGTTCTTAAAATTATTCTAGCTACTAAAATTAGCGAAGAAATCCGTACCTGAAGTCGAGGCACAGCAAGCGGTCGAGGTTGAAGGGGCTTGATAGGAGTGGCGTGAGAAGAGGGCAGGAGCGGGCTACTGGCGCACAAGGCAGCCGATGTCAGCTGTGTTACTATGGAGAAACTTGGAGGACAGTCCGGCCCTGGGCTGGACGTGGTTCGGAACGCCCTCCGCAGCTTGTTCTTTATACTGTTGCTGTGCATGAGGGCCGGATTGATCGGCGGCGGCAAAACCTAGAAATGTGGCAAACGATATCAGCGACTGAACACGATCTAATCTGAAGAAACTAAAATAGGCGAACATTAACTGGCCTTTAGACCTTTACGTATCCAAATATCGGAATTGTCCTCCATTTGACGGTGTATCGGTGTACGGAGATTTCTTCAGGTCTAAATATAGGTATACAGTGCAACTGCAACATTTACCTTCCTCTTTTTCGTTCACTTCTACTACTACAGGTACCTACAGGTACATACAGGTACCTACAGGTACATTTCTTTACGCACCTTCCCACTGAGTATCCTGACTGCCAGCTCGGGCTCACTTCCCCATCGGCCGTTTGGAGTGCTTCTGTCTGGCATACGGTGCCTCGCAAACTTCTCAATAACTTCCGCGCAGATGTACCTGCCGCAAAACCTGGCCCACTGCTCAGCACGCAGCCCTCGGCCCGCATCCCTCAGCGATGGCGACGCCCCTGCAACCAGGGATGGCCTACTCCTCAATAGGCGAGCCAATCCCATGCCCAAAGCAACCAAAACTACTAGGTGAATCTTACGGCTTTCAAAATACAAGGAATTTTTCTTCAAAGACATTCTCTCTTAGTCCAGCAACTAACTGATCAGGTCAGGAACAATGTTTCCCAGCTTGTGAAGTAAAGTTCGCTCTCCTTGCTCCTACTAGTCTTACTCACTGTTTTCGACTTCAGCCCGCTAACTTTGCAATAATACAACATTCTGAATCGTTTTGTATAAAATTTTATTCACTTTCTTAGGAGTTCATCAATGAATTGCTCAGAAAAGTGAGACTGAAAGTGTGTTTGTGTAACTGACCTGCAAATAGAAGCAGTTTGGCACACTTGGTTCGACCCTGCAGAGCAGCCTTCATCAGGGCGGTAAACCCCAGTGAGTTACGGGAATCGATGTCCAACCCCGTGCAACGAGACAGCATGTGGTTAACAACTTCTGTCTGCCCTGAAAAGTATAAAATCCAATATGTGCTTAGTTGGGTGGTGGAGGGAGAGGATACCTCCTCTCCGTTTACTACGCCTATGAATGCCTCCCTTATGCCTCCCATGCTATCAAATCAGTTCAGAAAGCTTCCCAAGTGTACGTGGTCTTTCGTGTAAAAATAGACCGAGAGTGCAACGAGAGCTCGCTTGCTGTCAGTTTCTTGATAGACAGCTGGACTAGAGGCAAACAAATACGCGCAGTCAACAAACAAAGGTTACTTTTGCTTGAAGTAAATTGCCGTGACCGCCAATGGAACAAGTCAAAGAAACTATCCCATGAGAGAGTTAACGCGAACCGCAACCTACGTGAGTGAGCGAGAGATTTCAATTTACATTTCAAGCATATGTTTAGATATATCTTCTCAGTGACATAAATAAATAGGTAGCTGTGATACCTAAGATTAATGTTAGGTACTATGAAGAATACATAACTACTACCTAATATTGATTTTGCGGAATGGCACAAGATGATGCAAATTATAGGTACTTAATTGCTTTAAAAGATTTATTAGGTATTGGTACCTGTGATTGGTATCATTTCATTTTTTTCCTCTTTATGGCAGAGATGGAATAAAGGGATACATTGGTAGGTAATGTAAAAGACAGGTTATACCTAAGTACCAACTCCCAACTGAGGATTTTCGTCGGATTAAGATAAAAATACACGATTTCTCAATACAAGGCTTGGCTTAAAACTCATTTTGAATTGCATGAGAAGGATTTTAGGATAAACCCACACCCTCTTAGCACTTCACGTTCCCGCAAGATCCCACACTATATTTAAGTATAGAAGAATTCCCAAAACGTTATTTATTTACTGAAAAATAAAATAGACATGAAATACCAAAAGGAAGAAACAAAAAAAGAAGTTACAAAAACAAACAGTTGTTTCTCTCTCCCCATTTATTAACACGTGTTCATTTTTCAGATAATATTGTACCCAATTGTACAATGTACAATTGTACCCCATGTACAATTATGTACCCAATTTGCTCATGAACACCCAGAATTTTGAGCTTTCTTTCTTGCGTGACTCGGCCACGTTCTAATATGCATGTAAGGAAATTTGCAACGCCCCTCAGTTCAAACAGTCCTCCAATTTTAGGCGTTCGTATACCTATATATAACATTCTCCCACTTGGAATCAGACATGAAGAGTTTAACAGTAACCAAGTAAGAAATTATTACTTCGTACGAAGACGAAGGCATATCCACTACCTTTACCTTTACCATACATTCTCGACGAACTCCGCCAAAACCACTGTGCGAAAGTAAATATTCGACAAAAGTAATGTTTACATTTTAGTACCACCGGAGACTGGTCATTGCAATATCGTATCGGTTGTGTCTACTCTAAAAGCTAAACATAGTGTGCTATTTGAACGCGAAACGAACGAGTGAAAGTAGGACACTATGTTTAGCTTTTACAGGAGAAAAAGTAGAGAAATGGTGTTGCAATTACGAACTTCCGTAAGTGAAATAAAAATTGTCAACATGCAACATGGCGGCGGTAAATATTACAAACATTTATCAAGCTTTTCTACTAAATGTGACGATAAAATCATACTGTTTTAATCCGAAACGTTACAAAAAAATATTTCGCGTGAGATAGTGTTGTGTTTTCGCGATCTGTCAAAAAAACATGTGGACTGGTAGTTGACTGTTTAAAATCGCTCCTGTGGGCTTATTACTCCATTTCATGCAAAAATACAACACTACCTCACGACAAAGAGTCTCAGGTTTACATCCCCCTATAAACACTTTTCACTCGCCCTGTAACTTCGGAGTAGGGCTTGAAGTACGTAGCATTGCGAACCAAATGGGTGTATTTCCCCTTAAGGTCTGAAGGTCCATGTTCACCTGTGTTTCTGTTAAAAGAGGATCTTCTTCACTCGTTGCCATAACCAGTTTAATCTAAGGCACGAACCTGCTTGAGCTGCAAAGTGTAGAGGTGTGTTCCCCTCATTATCAGGCTTGTTGACGTCTAGCCCAGGCAAGAGTAAAATTGCTTCTAGAGTCGCAAGATTTCCACTTGAAGCTATGTAGCTTACAGCCGTCTGGAAAAAAGAAATGAGTTACGTATGAATAATAGAGTAGAAGTATAGGTGAATAAATCAGCGCCAAGGTGCAATGACATGGGAAGTTGAAGTGGTGAATAAACGACATTGTTTTCTTCGCATTGTTTATGTCACTAGGCGATTCGCAGAAGATAAGATTACGTTTAAATTGTAATAATATCTCAGCATCTTCATGGCAGCTGTTATCTAGAAGTCGAACGTAAGGTAGATGTTTGATAATCTGGATCAAAGTCATTAGAAAGGACCGCGACACTTTTCCTTTTTCAAACGGAAAAGCGGGGCGGGGCAGTGAAAGGAAGATCCTTTCGTTGACAAGCGACAAGCTCCATTGTTGTTGTGAAACTCCTTTTCTAAAAGTTTCAAGTACTTCAAAGGCTCATTCTTCTCCTACGCTAATTACGAGTATTATTTCCCTTGAGGCCAGAAGCGTAGCCTTTTGACGAAAACAAAGAGAAAGCCTTTCTCTTGGAAGTAAATAGAAGGGAGGAAAAAGGAAAAGATGCGCTGCCTAACCTTCTACACTGCCTACATCTACATCTACCTTCAAATTGTTTGCTTCAAGTACAGTTCCGGGTGAACTAAAAATAGGGCACCCCGCACCAGCTGGAGTGGCCTTGTGACTCGCCAGCACGTGCATCATTAGTATCACCACGTTCTACAAAATGCCCACGCCAGTTAGCAAGAAATCGAACGCCCTGCTTTGTTCTATCTGATGAGCCTTCCCTCTCTTCCCAGCACACTTCAACGTCTCATTTTCTTCAGTACAAATACCGGTCCTGATTCGAGAGAAAATACAGGCGGGGTGGGAGGGTTATTACGACATTTACAATAACTCTTCTGAAGCCATTTTTTTTTAACGCGCGACGTTCAGAGAACATATGCGCCGATGAGTTGGTTTGTTAGATGTTTTTGGCCGAAGCCGAAGACGAAGTGGCCGAAGCTGAATATGAGTGGGCCTATAAGCCAATACATCCATGTCGGAAGCGGAAAATTTTTCCGTTCCGCCGGGATTCGAACCCGGACCTCTCAGGACACAAAGCGGACCCCTTGACCACTTGGCCACTGAGAGGCAAATAAAAACGGAACTGTGGAAAATAAAACACATAGCCGCACTGGACTAGACATCCGCATATCGCAAAGAAAGGTGGATTTATACCTACAAGTACTTAGAGCGCTTAGAGTTAGAAAAACAAGAGAAGGTAAGAAAAGTATTTTTCAACAATTAATTAATTAAGAAATTCTTCGGTAATCAGGGAATGAACAGACAATACATGACCTTTATGTTTGAAATATACATGCGTGGAGCTTTATATGGAAAGAGCTGGTGCGGTTGGAGATCGGGTACACTGTGCAGTGTGCTGCTTGAGGACATCCAGGCTTTTCATCCGCGACTTCTAATTAGTTGTTTACACGCTAATGCCTCTCTGTATAGTCTATGGCTGCCCGCAAGGATATTCCTTCGTAGGTACCTAACTACACGTACCTATCAGTTGCCTTTTGCTTCCAGTCCTTCCATACTAAGATTGTATGCTAGTAAAGCATTAGTGCCAAAGGGTATCATTAGCATAAGCCTTTAATAAATTAGATCTGTACCAGGGTAATTAGGTACCTATTACACTTAAATACTATCGATGAGCGAGGGGATATTGTAAATGACTGCGGCTTTGCTGGCTTAAACGAGAGGTCACACACACTTTCCTAAATAGAAATATAAATCCGACCAAAAACATTCCGTGTAAAAAAACAGCCAAGTTTATAACCCTCCAAAAATTAGCCTATCTCAACAGCCCATAAAAGGGTTTGATATAAAAAATGTTGGCCAAGTTCTCCACATTCCAGCTATCACTCGGCCCCCAAAATTAGTGATATCACTTATTGCAGGGCCAAGTCCTTGGCGCGAATCACGTAAGCGTCACAGCCGGTCATAGACACAGACTTTAAGGTTGGATGGGGGCTGCGGTCCGGGGGTATTGGAAAGCAGGTATATGACAAAATATGTCGCCAACATCCTTGTGATTCGCGCCAAGGACTTGGCCCTGTAATAAGTGATATCACTAATTTTGGGGGCCGAGTGATAGCTGGAATGTGGAGAACTTGGCCAACATTTTTTATATCAAACCCTTTTAAGGGCTGTTGAGATAGGCTAATTTTTGGAGGGTTATAAACTTGGCTGTTTTTTACACGGAGTGTTTTTGGTCGGATATCATATAATTTTTGTAAGGTGGTACAATATAGTTTCTACCAGTAGGTAAAACATCAATTGGCTGTCGAATGGACTCAAGTTTTCTTGCCATACCTGGAAAGTACCTACCAGTACCTGAAAACCAGTTCCCTGTCAACCATACAAATATTACCAATCTCATACCTGAAATACCTGAAAAGTACCTACTCGTACCTGAAAATGAGTTCCCTGTCGAATCTCCACAAATTACCTTCCCATACCTGAAATATACCTAATCGTACCTGATAACAAGTTGACTGTCGAATGGAGTCAAAATATCTTGCCATACCTGGAAAGTACCTCCCAGTACCTGAAAACCAGTTCCCTGTCAAATCTACACAAATTATTATCCCGTACCTGAAATGTACCTACTCGTACCTGAAAATAAGTTGCCTGACGAATCTACACAAATTACCTTCCCATCCCTGAAAATATAGTACCTTCTTGTACCTGATACCTGAAAGTAGTACGTAATCGTACCTGAAAGGAACAAGGAGACATCCACATTTCACAACATTGTAGGTAGGTATAGGTAGGTATTTATTGTTAGGACAAGGAGCTGGAGGCAGTATTTGTTTTGTAAATATCTGCAATAAGTTAGTATGGGAACTTTGAATCGAACCTGAACCTATAATACTGAAGGTACTTCGGGTTTGCGATTTTTCTGGGTGTCCACGGGATGGTACCTACAAGTGTGCCGAGTTTCAGCTCTATCGCACTGCTGGAACCTGCTAATAATTTGTATAGGTGAGTGAGTGAGTGAGTGAGTGAGTGAGTCAGTGAGTCAGTGAGTGACCCTCAAAAACAGCTAAGTTTGGTATGTCACTGCTCAGGTACGGTTGGACGTAGAAGTTTGAAATTTCATTTAGGAGGTCCCGTGCGACCCTACTACAGGAAAAGGGTACCCACTGTTCGAGCCACGCCCCCTTGCCTCCTGTAGAGAGGCACGAAAAGTGCACAACTCTGGTTCCTGTATAACATGCTGGCAGTGCTCGAGGCTTTGTCGCGCTTTCTTTTTCTTTAAAACTTGGCTGCATGCACTGCCGTGCATGTTGATACGTCTACAATATTACTAGCCATATTCCATCCAGAGCAATTCATGCCTTGGAAGAAGCTTTGACTGGAAGCTCTTATGCCCAACAGCGACAAGTGTACCTACGCGGGAAACCTCGCAAGAGGTTATATGAAAACTTTATGGCTCATATGCTACTTAGCATACCGTGACTGGGACTGCATAGACCATACATAATCATAATTATGCGGAGGTAGACTCCTCCAGCTGTGCACTAACAGTGGCCTGGTCGCGACTCTGCTAAATGGTCTGATCGCCTTGGAGTGACATCTGCCCGTACGCCCACGGAACCCACAGATATCTAGGCTAGATGTCTCCATATCAAGGTCCAACTCATATGAAAATTAATGGGAGCTTCAGGGCCAAAGCCAAACTATTCAAGTAAAAGATACAGACCTATTACTTTAAGTGTAGACTGTACTTTCTATTATATGTCCTAATCTGTTCACGAACTTTCCAGGTTCAAATTTTTTTAGATCTATTCCTCGTGATTAGCCAATCGTACTCGAGTGAATTTTTTGGTTTCGCCTAATTCAGGTTTTATCCCTCAATTTTGTTAGCTAAGTCCCGTAAGGTCGAAACACCATCAGTTGTTCATTATAGTCAAAGATGTCTATGTCAAGCTTCTCTCCACTACTACGGGTAACGCTTGTGTCGGAGGCGAGGGGGTAACCACTACAGAGATTCCACTGAGATTCCATAAAGATTTCCAAAGATTCCCAACTATATTCATAGAAAGATGAACCCCGAAGGGGTAACCACTCCAAAAAATTCCAAGATTCCCTGAGATTTCATAAAGATTTCGAATGATTCCCAACGAGTGGTTAACCTCTCGGTCGGAGACTTACTGAGAGTTCCGTAGGACATCATATTACTTGGTGGATGGTTCTTCAATTAGGGGTTTTACCAATGGAGTCATGTCGTACATAATACGCAAATAAAGCCTTGTTGTAGCTATTTAGGGGAGTTTCTTTATCGTTGCCATCTGCGAATAGTAATGAATGGTGCTCATGATAGCGAGCACGTTCCTCAAACTACTTGACGACATTGACAGACCAATGAGATGGGCCAAAAGGCCACAACACATTTTGATCAGTCAACCATACAAATGCTAATGTATCAATTGCCAATTATGAGTGTTGGCTTTCGCTGGCAGTGCACCGCATGAATTTCAATGGCACATCGTTAGTGAGGACAGTTCTCTTTCTTCGATGGGCAGTACATAGGTAGGAATGTCAATGTGAGATAAACATGATAAATGAAAAACCTGCCAACCCATTCCTTGCGATTTGTAGCTCAAGTTAAAAAATTGAACGTTAATTTGTGTACCTATATAAATCATTTCTTGTCAGTAAAAAAAGGAATCACTGTACGTCAGTTTCAGTGGCAGTATATGGCACTCTCATCAAACAGCTTAAGAATGGATAAAAAATCTGGCGATAGGTTAGTATTTAGAAGATTTGTGACTCAACCTCGGACTAAACCTAAAGCAGCCCCTGTGGGAACCGTAGGAAATTCCATTTCCCGGCTGCAACAGTGCTTTCATCATTAGAAAATGTAACCCTGTTTTGCTGATTTCACTCGCCTCTGAATCAACAGGGATTTTTTTTAAAGATAGGTACCAACGAATAAAAACGAATGAATTTTATTGGGTACCGTGAATCAAGGATTCAAGGGGTCCCTACCCTTATTCAGTATTCACTATATAGTTTGTCTTTCACGAATAAACTTAATGGTTTCCACAGTAACTTGGTGATACTTAGACATATTTATAAATTAAAAGTAACGTAGCACTTGTATCACAGAAAAATATAATAAGTACGACCGGTTTCGTCTTGCGACATCATCAGGTACAGACTGTCTGTACCTGATGATGTCGCAAGACGAAACCGGTCGTACTTATTATATTTTTCTGTGATACAAGTGCTACGTTACTTTTAATTTATAAATAGTTTGTCTTTCATCTGTTTCAACTGAGTGCAGAATGTTTCCTTGACTGCTAGATAATGCAGCAATTTGATAACAACAATAAGGAGTACTTATTGATGAATTAAACAAAGACACAAAGGCGAAATTATCTTCTACTCGTAATGTTACAAGTTGGAAATCCTAATTCAAAACATTTTTTTTTTTAGTAGAATCCGTTAGAATCACTCTTGCCCTATTTCCTGCTTTCATTTGCCTACCTAAATACAAAAGATATTACCTTAGTTCTCTAATTAAATGGAGGTTCCCACCTATTCTGAACATGCCTGCATGGTTTTCGGGACCAAGGAAACTAAGTACCTAGTGAAATTATGCAGACTCAGTATCCGACCTTGACAAATCCTACAAACAACGCGACTTGTATGTTATCTTTGGCGAGCTGCGTTCAGCACCTGCTGATTTGTGGTTTTGTGGTCGTCCGGATACACACAAACCCACATTTATGTATCTTCATGTATTTTGCATGGGCATTAAAAATGGGCCATTTTACTGCTCTTTTTAGAACAGCAGTGAGGTTATTTCATGCCAGCACGTCACTTATTAACTTGCCAGTTTACAGGAAGAGGTAAGCGGTTTTCCTCAGCTGAGCCCCCGCTGACAGGAAAACACAGTTCAGTGAAGGTACATCTGATGGATGTGTAATACGGTCCTATACAATACAAGATTATAAGTGTCTGAACTATGTAAAGAAATACCACTGGAAATTTTTTTTATTATCTTGGCTCAAATATTACTGAAGCTATGTTTTGGTGAGATCTAGAGTTTGGGGTGGGGGGGACGCAGAGCTCTAGTTTCGCCTTATTCATGTTTAAAACTGCGGATTTTACCTGAGTTAAATTTGGAGTCACTATTGACTGTTAGCCATGGATAAAAGACACTCCGTTTATGGTTTTAACAATGGTCTGCTGAAACCTAGACCCATGATGTTTGCCGATCAGCAGTTGGCTCATTTTCGTGGCTCCCCCGAACCATTGCGCCTCTGCCTAGTACATTCTACACGTACATTCAGGGCGAAGGGCGGAGAACGGAGGATGTGCCCCAGGTGGCGCTGACGTGGCCTCTTGTAGGCTCTTGACCGACAAGGGGGCTTGCATACACAACACGCCCTCCCCAACCCCCGACCCCTGCCGAGCACAGCGCAAATGGGTCCTCCAACTCTGTACCTACTGCCTATCTAAATTGTTAACGTCTGCTGTCATTTCATTTTCTGATGAGCCAGTATCTTGTTATGACAGTTTCTTACATGGTGGGCGAGTTAATGGTGACGCGCCTCCAAAGCGCCTTTTGAGAGTTTAGAATAAATAATTTAGGTGAATTTAAAGAAAGTTCGGATGGAGAATGATGCAGCTACCCTTCTTGTCATTGTAGTTTTTCGGGCAACTTTTGTTCGTTCGAGTTTTTAGGCAATGATATACCTTTTTGGTTTCCAACAATAAAATTTTACTTCTCAGCTGAAGTGTCATTTTAAAATCTGGAAAAATTACAAAGGATTCCGATTAATTGTTACTTGTCCTAGCCTCGTTATCGCATCGATTATCTCAGTCAATCTGACAACAGGTCATTAAGATTGCGAATGTGTATGAATACAATACGAAATATGGTTTTGAACCCCAGTCTATATAGTGCCCATTCCTAAACACGGTTTTATTTTTTACGTCTAGTTTCCAGCAGGTAAGAGCTATGTCAGTCGTCAGTTTATTGTTTCATTTTCGAATTTAGAGAATTGTATTTTATCACCAACAATTTTTCTAGAATGCTACCTTTAAGCGGGACAATCCTGTTGTGCCTGCTTGTGGGCTCGTCACTTGCACAAACAATCTGTCAAAATCTCTGCGATGGGGACAGCTCAGCCAACGCTCGCAACCCTCGCTCGCCATACTCCGCCACAGTCTTTGGACGAGAAATTCGAATCCAGGTTTCAGACGAGAGCAACGTAGCTTTCGGATCAATCAGCAATGGGCAGTCAGGAGATGAGGTCTGGCTGGACCGCTCCTGGGACGGTGGCCTTACCTGGGCAAGTGGTAGCCGAATTGGTAACGCCCGCATCCCCGCCGGCCGAACTGACACCACGACTCCCGTCTACAACATTGATGGTGACATCACCAGTCAGCAGATCGGAGCACTGCGAGCCTGTGGAAAAGCAGGTGATCGTGACGACACTGTGTGCACTCCTTGGGCCAGGTCCACGGTTCATGCAGGCACCCCAGTCCAAGCAGCGGCTACTGCCATGATGCAGCTTTACAATAACCATGGCATGTGGCAAACTGTTGGATGGTGGAACGGAGCAAATTGTCTCACAGCCTTGATGGACTACATGCGCGTCACTGGTGACATGACTTATTCCTTCATTATTGACACGACTTACGAGAAGAATAAGAACGAATGGGACGGTGACTATATGAGTGCATCCGTTGACGACACGGCATGGTGGGGACTCGTTTGGATCGAGGCATATCAGATTACAGGAAACACAAAATATCTGGATAACGCAAAACGTATTAATGACTATTTGCAGACGTTCTCAACCGATAAATGTGGAGGAGGAATAGTTTGGTCAGCTGCAAGCCAGTACAAGAACGCAATCACAAATGAGCTTTTCCTAAAACTCAGCGGTGTTCTCCACAACGCTATACCTGGAGACACAAAATATCTTGGCTGGGCTGTCGACTACTTCAACTGGTTCGTAAACTGTGGGATGATCAACAACAACAACCTCATCAACGACGGTTTAACCACCTCTTGCGAAAATAACCAAGACACTACGTGGACCTACAACCAAGGTGTCATTTTAGGGGCGGCCGTTGAGCTGTTCAAGGCCACCAATAACCAAAACTACTTGGACATTGGTAGAAGAATAGCATCTGCCGTCATCTCCAGCCCAACACTGTCTCCGAATGGAATTCTTCATGAGCCATGTGACAATGGAGGTGACTGTGGCCCCGACGCGCCCACGTTCAAGGGCGTTTTCGCTCGGAATCTTGGAGAACTGAACGCCGTTCTTGCTGACCGACCCTTCACTGAATACATAAGGCGTAACGCAGAAAAAATAGTCCAGAGTGGAAGTTCCCTAAACCAGTATGGATTGCACTATGAAGGACCGTTCCAGTTTTTCTCAGCTGCCACCCACCAGAGTGCATTTGAAATGCTTGTGGCAAATGAACGCTTTAAAAACTGAGAAATAAAATGGTTTTAGAAATTGTAACGGCGCTGTGATTGAATGCATCAGGATAAGTTTTATCGATCCGGTATCATTAGCCTCTCCTAATGTGACTTGCATTGTAACCCTCTTCTTAAAGTCACGAGTGGTAGGAAGGCACACAATAAGCAGGCATCCGTCAGGACTCAGGACGACTCGAAGAGTAATCGTTCTCAGAAGGAGCAAGTCTGGGTCCCTTGCCAGGTCATGGGCGTTTCACCTTTTTCAGACACCTGAAGTTGTGAGCTATATGATTCATGCCCTGTGCGAAGACGTAGGTAGGTACTTCCCGTTTCCGTGAGAAAAGAAAAACTGAAAAATAGTATTAACCATCTCACGATACCCAAGTATACCTACTAACCTTACAAGGGGACGTAGGTACAATAAATTCTAGCATCTAAGTAGGAAAACACTAACCCGAAATTGGAATGTCAAAACTCCCTGATAATTGTCATTAGCAGTACCTAGCATCATGTAGCAGTGTTGTGATCTCATACAGAGGTAGAGTAAAAGAGGAGGTAAGGCAAAGTGACGCCAATTTCTTCACTGATGTTACAATAAATGGACCACAAATATTTACATTAGAGGGAGGGAATTGTTATGGTTAGTATATAATGGCTGGCAGTTTATAGGTCAAGAAATCTTCTGTAGGTACCCATCATTGCCAGCGGTATAAAGTTGTAAAGTCGGCCCACACACAACTGTGTATAGTAACCCAAAATAGACCCCATAAATTTGACTACCTGGGTGATTGTGTGGGACTACGCATTTACAAGAAATCCGAGTTCAAACTAGGACACTGCATATGTATGTAGGTTTGAACAGATTGTGAAGATACTGCCCCAGAAGTACGAGCATATTGTACAATCTCGAGCCTGTTCTTGTTTACAAATGGAACTCAGTATACGACCTTTATCCTGTTCAAGTCACCTTAGTAACAGTTTGAGAGTTCAGATATCTTGTAAACTTCAGGGGTCCACAAAATTGGCACAGGCAAAACAGGTATAGCCCAAAGTTGGCCATACCAGTCGTGAGCATCGAAATGTCAGAGAGGTTGGTTTTTAGTGAATAATGGGGGACACATACACCTATACCGATGGCTATCGCATTTGGTGAGAATAACTATGTGAGCCAAACACCCGCGTACTAATTTTCCCAGGGCGTTCACGAAACAAATTAGTATTTAATTACGGCGGTGAAATTAACACGATGTCATGAAGATTAACCGCTGCCGTGGACAGCTACCCGCAGGCAGCTTCATCCCAGACAATTTACAAGTAAATCTTGAAGGGAAATTATGAAAATAAGTAGGTAGGTATATGGGCCATCTAATGTTGAACATTTTCTTTTTTCTTCTTTTTGCAAAATCACTTTCTTAGGGTGCGACCCACGGTCCCACCATACTCCAGTTAAATTTGATTTTTACCATGCAATAATTGAAATTTAACTGGAGTTTAACGTTAACCGAGTATGGTGGGACGCACCCTTAGAGTATCTGATACTGTCCGCTGTCCTGGTATTAGTAATATCTATTATCAACCGGAAGAGATATTGTTTTCTGTTATCAGTGGATATGACTACATGCTACTCTTATCGCATGAAAATATTAACACGAGGGTTGTTTACCCGAGTAGGGTGCGGTGGCTTCTTCGTTTTATTGAAGCTCGAGACCTGTCGGGTACTGACAATCTATAATTTTTTTCACTTTAGTTGAAATTCGAAAACATCTGCGACACCCTTTTAGCTGGGCTACGCACTTTCTACTTGCATTACTGAATCTTGTTGATATTTTTAAGAACAGGTATGCAGTAAATTGCACCTCTGAAATGGATATAGTTTTGTTGGCCATGGTATTTTTAACACTACTACACAAGTACAGTGTGGTGTGTAAATTTACACCCCACTCAACTAAGAGCAATAGACATTCCGTTGAATAATGAAAAAGCAATAACTACAGGTCTGTTAATTATTTTTTTTACGACCGTACTCTTTTGAACACGGAGTAAACTACAGAAAGGAATCGATTGGAAACACTTTTGAATAGTTTCCGATTTTCCAGTGACTTTGTGAGTTGGAACGTATGGTGTGTGTTAGGAATAAAGTGACTTTTAAGGCTAGAAACTATTGTAGGGTACCTTTCTGCCACTTGACAAAAGCCAATTTTTCTCAATGTATTGCTAGTATAAAGTTATCTGCGAGTACGTAGGCCATAGACCGTCTTTGACCCAATTGAAACAGATGTCTCAGATGGGCTAAAACCATGGCCAAACAGTTGGAGCACTAATTGGCTCAAGTCAAAAGTCAAGTCAGCGTCTGTCTCTGACGTGATGATGAGAGTCAGAGCCCATTACGTTACATTTACTCATGCTGTGTCTGCTCTCTGTGTTTCTAAGCAAGTTTTCTTGATATTTTGGGAGATCAGGGGTCATGAACTTCTTGTTTCACATGAGTGTCGAGGGGTTCATAATAATAGAGAGTGCAGCTTTCCCGGTGCGTTCTCTGCTTCGGCTAATTCTTTTTATTGTTTTTTGCTGCGCTAATCCAGATTCAGTATATAAGTTGGTTACCTACCTATTTACCCTATTTCCCCCGTGACAAGGGGCGGATCTAGGGGGTCTGGCTAATCCTTAGAATCCTTAGTCGCCCTCAGGTAACTCTCCATTATTTTTCCTAATTTGGCTCCTGCATGCAGAAGAATATAACACCTTAAAGCCACAAAGCAACGTGTGAAGTGCGGGATAGCCATAAATACCAACTTGTTGTAAAATTTGAGTGGAACACTTGCTGTAGTCGATGTAGACCTACGAGGGAATACCATGTGGGGCCCACTATATACATACTAATAATCCACATCCAGTTCCTGTGAACTCACCTGACAAACTCGACTATTTATTGAATAACTATGCATGAGCAATGTTACACTGTATTATAGTGAAGATATTTTATACTTTGTTGCAAGTCGCAGGCTCAATGAACGGTATAGTGTTAGGTATGCATGCCCTCAGATTTTCCATAGTACTTGGGCCCCTAAGAAATGAGAAAAAGTGACTCACCCGGCCACTAGTGTCGGTGGCATTCAATTCGTCTGACGGTATGCCCAGAAGTGCAGCTTTTCTCAACAAGTCGAGAAGCTCGATGTCATCTTCGGCGCGGGCGGCGCGGAGAATGGGCGGCAGGGTGGCGGTGATGAGTACGGGACGCCTGTGGCGACCCTCTCGCCCCGCCAGGGGATTTTTTAGCACCGTCCCCCCGATGTAAGTGCCTTGGTTTCCCAGTTTGGGAATATATGGCCGAGAGGTAGCGTCCTGCCCGTGCCCGAAGCCCGAAGAGTGCGTACCAGCTCGCGGCACCAAGTCCCGCCGGAGTGTGCCGGGCCACTCTTCGTCAACGCCGTGCGCGCTCTCTGCAAAAGAGTCTCTTTTAACGCTGTGCCGTATACCGGACCCAAGTGATGCGCACAAGGTAGGGAGCAGGCAAGGAGGAATGAGCTTTAGAAGATAATATATGACCTATAATTTTATACCGTAAGATAATTTCTAAAAAACTCCGACTTCCCTAAAAAAAAGCAAAAAAATTGCGAGACAATTTTTTTTAAACCCATATCAAATGGAATCCTTTTAGGAACCCTCTGGGTATTTTGAGGATTTATCGACGTAGAAACTACAATAGCGCTGGAGGTATGCATGAATGGATAAGGAATAGGTATAACTCACACATCGTCCAGACTCCAGACTAACCGGAAATATTACAAAGGCTACCTAATATATATAGGTATTATGCCTACAGATACCTATCTCCTTTCGAACCAAGATGTTTTTAGCTGCTTCATTTCTCTTTGCCAATCACAATCGGTACCTGCTGTCTGTCTAGCTGAATCGCTATAGATCTCTACTTCTGAATAGTAGAAACTGAAATTCATTTAGAATTTATTTTACGTAGATATGTGAAGGTAGATACTATTTCTATATTCTCGTACTAATGTATAGCTAAAGATGGATGAATCTTGTAGGTTACCTTAGAAGGGAAATTTTTCAAATATTAAAATACTTTCATTTTTTGTTGGCTACTACCCTGGGCAAGGGGATTCGTAGTATGCGTATATAGGTACTTGGTACCTATAGGCCGCTAGGTATAGCCTTACTATTATAATTTATCAACGTTTAAACAGTGCAGGATGGTTTGAAACAACTTACCACAGTCTACATGCCTAGGTAGAACAGCGTGGATAGAGCTTGAAAAAGCTACCGAAACTCGTCTACACTGACGACCGAGAGTACGGAGCAAATGTAAGCATGGTGCGTTCAAAGTTTCTTTTTTAAATGAGGGAGTAAGACAGGAGAGTAGAGAAGTCTGGTGGAGGAACTTTGAACCAAAGCTTTTGATATTTTGTCTCGTCGACAGCAGTGGGCGCAAAGTTTCCAGTTTGCTGACGCACAATCAGCTATACGAGTATTTACCCTATCACTGATAGGCATCCCTCCAATTTTTTTCTAGCAACGCTTTTCAGTATTTTAGAACCTCAAAAATCACAAGGGTGTCTTTATTTTTTGATGTGATGTGTTTTAGAGGGACAAGACAGAGTTTAAAATATTGGCTGTGACATCAATAGATTACATTTCACATTGGATGTGCTACTAAGTGGTAAGAGTATGAGTTTGGTATTGCTTCTCACCGAAAGAGTGGAATTTAGGGGGTAGCTCAGCAAACCGTACACGCCGCACAATAGGAGGGGCTTGTTCTCTCAGAAGCTCGCAGCTCCGTCTCCCTGGCAGGTCCGAGGGGGCTAGCCCTGGAGCCGAAAGACTCGGCTGGAGCTCATGACTGGAGAACCGCTTTGTTACCCGAAGGGTGGTGGGCCGGGCAGGGCAGACGCGCAGCGGGCCTGAACCAAGCATCTGCGTGGAAGACTGCGTCGTTGTAGGCCCGTACCTCAGCGAGGGCAACTCTGCGTACCGCTGCGATGACGGACGAGTCACAAACATCTGAAAGTGTTAACTTAAAGTGCGACTGATACTACCTGAGAGGTATTCCCTTCTACCATGTCAGTAACACAACATCTTTTCTATTTATATTTTAAAATTTTGAGGACTGGTGAATTGCTACCGGCTGAATACATTCGCTATTTTTTAAGTTCGGACTTCAAACTTTGTGAGAAAACTATTGGATATTTAAATATTCTGAAATATAATATGTCTTTTTAACGTCATTGTCATTACTCATGAGGCTATTTTGTGATTTTACGATCGAGTGATTTTTGTCACAAAAAAAAAATGTCCAAAATTAACCGATCTTGAAATCACAACATAGCCTCATGAGTAGTGACGATAAAAAGACATACCTATTATATTTCAGAACATTTAAATATCCAATTGTTTTCTCACAAAGTTTGAAATCGGAACGTAAAAAAATAGCGAATGTAAGTTCAGCCTTAATGACGAAACTGCCCAGCAATTATCAGATAACATTTAATAGCACCTTCGCTGGTCGCACGTTTATCAAAATAAATGTTTCATAGGTTTTATGCAAATCTGGCATTTGTCGTGTAAGCAAGGGAGCGTGTGTTTAATGGTCCACTCAAAGTTAGTTTGGGAAAGAGAATGTTTGCATGAGGGTTCGGGTGACTTGGCGTGCATGCCGTGTGGGGCGACACTTCATATCCCGAAACATTCAGGGTCAACCGCCAACCCCCTGCTCCAAAATATTCTGCTGCTAAAAACGCTTCTTATTTGCTTCACTGCACCGTTACTGTCTCTATTTTCTATTAATAACCTTCAATTTTCGTAACCTTCACCTATACCCTATACCCCCCACCCCTTTCCCTGTCATCGGATGTTGCACATTTTACATCTTATCCATTACATACTTCATTCACTTTTCATCTTTGTCTGCAGGGTATCAAGGTCAGCTTAAGTTCAATTGAATTGCTACTGAGATTGGTGGAAAGGCGGCAACCCGCGTTATTGGCAAAGGTGAAGTGACCAGTAGGTCTAGGTATTCCCTTTCTCGAACGCCAGCAAACCCACCCAACTAACACCTTAAAAATGTATTGTAAGAAGAACTGTTCTCCGTATATTGCATCATGGCGTGCCTTATCTTCTTACAATAAATTTTGAAGGTGTTAGTTGGGTGGGTTTGCTGGCGTTCAAGAAAGGGAATACACCTCCAGAAATCGTTCTTAATGTCAGTAGATGTGTTTCCGGAAACCATGTTTCTTACAGTGTAGAGGGAGAACATACCATCCTCCAAGATTACTAAAGTAAACACAGGTGTAAAAGACGTAGGTAGATCGAAATATTGTGATTCGACACTTACCAATAATGCCGTGACGCCAAAACAGATCACGTATTTTACCTTTGTGGTTCTTGCTGGAACCTATCTCCAAGAGAAGCGATTCGCGTGACAAATTAATGTAGTAGTAGGTAGGATCTTAGGTTCAGCAGACAAGTTAAGACTGCAGGGGGAAGGTGGTGTATAAGTCACCCCCCCGACACCGACCGCAGGGAGTGGAAATGACTCCGTCAAAGTGAGGGGTGCGTGCAACGCCATTCGCTCTCTAACCTCAAGAAGTGCTTGAACTTTCGTACTTCACACTTTCGGAAAAGTCTCAGAAACTTTCAAAGCTGGGAAACTTTAGTAATCATCGTAATCATCGCACGAAGACAATGGTGGTATTTTGTTCCCTTTCTGTGACAATTTTGGGAAATTAAAATGTAATTTGTTTTCCTACGGCTAAGTGGTCCTTCACATTTGTGGAACACTTTCAGCCAGAAAATGTTGGTATAATTATATACCTGAGATAGCCTAGGACAGCAACATTTTCTTCCCCACATAAAAATGTCCAAAGGAGAATAAGCACATATACAAATTCCATTTTCAAGGTGGTGAAAGAAACCTGGGGAACCTCTTATTAATAGACAAAACCAAAATCGTGTTCACCATAAAATAGGGCGTCAACAAAAATTAATATAAATCAAAATAGTTTTCGATTGAGTTAGCGGAAGGGTGGGGGTGGAGGAGAAGCTCCTTCCACCTTGGAGATTGAACTAAAATACGATTTCCCAGCTGATTGGCCGTCGACATGCAAACCAGTGTTTATTCAAGTCTATACACCGCAGCAGGTGTATTCCCTTTCTCGAACGCCAGCAAACCCACCCAACTAACACCTTCAAAATTTATTGTAAGAAGAGAAGGCACACCATGATGCAATATACGGAGAATAGATCTTCTTACAATAAATTTTGAAGTTGTTAGTTGGGTGGGTTTGCTGGCGTTCGAGAAAGGGAATACACCTGCAGGCCCCAAGATTTTGTACCTACTTACTTAATGGCCATAATTCTTAGCTCTCTTCCCTTGTTCTGCTTTGCACCGCCTGGAAGGCTATACCTTGAATCAAAATCAGGGAGTGGCTTCAGCCTTGTTTCGTCGGTCAAAGGAGCTATTTCGTGCTGAATATTTTTCAGCTCTTTCACCCTTTGTGTTTGTTGTCGTGAGAGGTAACGAAATAACATCAGTGGATTCGACAGTGGTCACACAAACTTTCCCGAATGGACCCATCAAGCGCACGACGTGAAGTCTTGTATAAGAGGTATTGTGGTGTTGCGCTACAGAGAGCAGTTTTGCATAAATTTCCACCAAATACAAGAGAAAATCCAAAAATAACGATTAATTAAGGACCAAGCGCTTTGCCCTAGACAGAGAGGTGAGAGAGCCGATGCAGGTGCCAGGCTGTACCGCTCTCCATAGCGCCATTAACTCCACGAATACCACACCCCCCCCTCCCTTCAATGACAAGCGCTTTCTGACGGCTCAATCCAGCTGGAGACAAATCTCAGGCAGATTCGAAGCAAGCACATGTAGTACCTGCTTGCTTGTTGGTTTTCCTAAGGAGTTAAGGAGTTGCCCAACCTTCCAGACCTGCTGGTACACCTGTCTTATCACATTTCTCACTTTTGCCTTGAAATACGTCAGTGGCTTCTTCTCGCTGGTGTGAACTGTGAGATATTTTTTCAGCGGCCTTCGGTATCGGTCTATAAACTCCACGTGCATTTTGGATGACATTAACTTCACACATTGTTTTAAAAAAAAAACACAGGGTTCCCAAAATTATTTTTTGTTCAGAACCAGAAGTAGACTTGAGAAGTAGGGTCACAATGATCTAAAAGAGTTTAACAGCGACAATGCACATATCTGTAGTCTATCCACCCTTTGATAAGTCTGAATTCACTATCATCCAAGACGCGCGTGGAGTATACAGATTCTCCATCTGTATACCTGCACGAGTATCCCATTCACCTCACAGAGAGAGAACCTCTTTTTGTAGAAAAAGCTCGTACAAGGGAAAACAGGTACATATCACTCTCACAAATGTAGGGATGCACACGCAGTCACCCAACACTTCCATAGGAACCCAACCATTTTTCGCGTGATCATACTGATTTCAGCGAACAGTTACCTTATTTCCGTTTCAGTTCAGATTCAATTCTGACAGAGAACTCATGCATGCACGTGGTGACTTTGCGTCTGACCTTTTAAGGTTTCCACAAAATGGAAATAAAGGAAATGACATTTCGATCCACTGTCACTGCTGACCTTTCCCGCGTTATCCTTCTGGGGTGTAAATCGCAAAGCCACCAGAGTGCTTACGAAGGTATAGGCAGATCAAAAACACAAAGCGAGTATCTCACGATTCTTATGCGACAGCGAGATAAGAATGTGAATGAAGATGAGGAGTGAGATACAGAGATAACTTACCTCCCGAACAGGAGGGTGCCTTGGTACCACCATGGCGCTTTTCAAGCCACTATTTGTGGCTGATGGCCTTATATCTTGTTTATCTGAAAACCAACATTTGTGGAATAAGTTTAACTGCTTACACTTTATCACACTTTATCAGCAGTCCCCTTTAGTATGAAGTCGGCAAAAGTAGCTTCCTAACCGTGTCATGGCGGTAAGGGTTGAACAGGGTGCCGCGGTTAAACTGAAAAAAGCCCCCAAAGGCTGGCGCTTGGGACTGCAGTAGAAAAGAATCGTGACTGGATCTTGAATTCAGTGAACAGTGAAGACTGAACGTGACGTGCGGCATGCTATTCTCTTGTCTTCGCGGCCATGGGCGGAGCAAAACCAAGCGCTTTGCTCCGAGACAGGACAAAATGGGCAAAGGGACAAATCAGCTGGTCAGGTGTTGAAGATCTAGGTGGTGGTTCAAGCCTCGCAAGCTTAGGTGTGTGTGAGCTTCAGCCTAATGCTTATTTTCGGCTTCGGCCAACCATTCCTCGGTTTCATTCACACTTTTTTCCGGTCGACCTTGACCTAGGGCTCCCTTTCTTCCTAGCAGGGCATCAGATCAAGAGGTTATTCAAGTCCTGAAATAAGGCAAAATTGGTTTTCTGGGCGGAAGAAGATCCGTTTTGAAGATTGCATTTTGAAGGTTATCTTACTAGGCCATCGGTCAGTGGGGTTGCACGCTTCATTGTTACAGGCGTCCTATTTCTTATTTTGGATTCTTGAATCTAGGGGTTGAGTAGACCCTTGTTGTTATACCTAAGCTAGAGCAAACATAAATGGAGGTGGTACTTAAAAATAAGCAGTTGGTAGAGCCACTTACATATTCTGACGCTTTGAAATAATCATTTCGTTCATGTATAAGTTACCCGTATTCGGTCCTGCTTACTCAAACTATAGGAACGCATAAATTTTGCATGACGTAATAATTTGCGAAGGCGTCACATGATATCAGGGTTGGAAAAAATGATGTGCAGACGTCAAGGTCACACCCCATCCCCTCCCCGGTCCCTCAGCCTTGCATTTTCAGCCTTGCGTGTTTTCATTTTTCTATTTTCACTCAATGCTTTAACCAAAATAACGCCGGATAGCTAATACTACCCATTACACAAATTGGTATTTATGTAAACTTCAGAATTGCTTGTGCTTATCGAGATTTCGTTGAATAGAACCGCACCAACCTCCCTCGCTATACAATCAAAATTATCATTCGTACTAAGTACCATATTCCCGAGGGGTTAACCACTCGTTGGGAATCTCGTTAGGCATTATTAGAAATCTTTATGGAATCTCAGGGAATCTTGGAATTTTTTTGGAGTGGTTAACCCTTCGGGGTTCATCTTTCTATTCTTATCGTTGGGTATCTTTGGAAATCCTTATGGAATCTCAGTGGAATCTCAAGGAATCTCTGGAGTGGTTATCCCCTCGCTTATTCCCATCTCATACGTTGACTCTTATACCTATATCTGCGTTATGTTTAAGAACCTAGTGATGGAAGATACACATATGTGATTAATTCCTGAAATCAGCAAAAAATAATAATCTGGTAAAGATGTAAGGTTGATCTTACCTGTCTTGATGACGGGTTTTCGAATAGCAGCCACTTTCATCTTCATTGGCTTTGCTAAGTCGTCTGTCGTTCAGAGTAGGAAATGGCTCCGGCGATGGAGTTATTGAGTGGCATCATTTACTTAGTCTTATCATCTTTGCACGGAAGATGTGTGCGTTCCAAGCGGAGACGTTCACTCTGTGAAAGGGAAAATTAAAATTGCTGTAGGTATACCGATAGTTTTGTGGGAGTTACTAGAAGCTTACGGGGGTTAGGACTAGGAGGACTACACACTATGAACCCTTGCTCACTTTTTTACTGAGTATCCCGCACGAAGGCGTTTTTCCTAGCGCATGCCCAGCAGCCCACAACTCAAAAAGAGCAATTAGCAATAGCTGTTGTGAAACAAAAATTACGGACCATTAATGTGTAAAAGGGTAAAGATACAAAATAAAGCAGGACTTAAAAAATGGCCTATGACAAGTGGGATGATGTCGAGATGGGACCGTTCATCAGCGGCCTTGCAATCGTTGCCAAACCATCGTGGAAGATAGCCAGGGACTGCTCTCTCTCTCACTATGCATCCTCAAATCAGTTCTGCAAAGGGCCTCATTTCGGGGTTCAAGCACCTCATCTGGGTAGTCACCAAAGCGGCAGTACAACTATACCTACAGATATTGCTTACAGTGCCATGAAAAAAGAAAGAGCTTCTATGGGAATAAAAGGTCATGAGTGACAGATGGTATCTAAAAGTGACACCGCGTATTTCTTGCAGGCCACTTCTTAATACATTTTTACTTTCTCGCTAGCCCATATATGGCGAGAAAGTATTGTTTTCGTGCAAAATTTCGAAATTGAGATTTTGGGTTTCCCATGATCCTGGGGGTCCCCTGAGTCCAAAAAAGTGGTTTCTGGAAAAAGTCTGTCCGTCCGTCAGTCCGTCCGTCCGTCAGTCCGTGCAGTGCTATAGCGCCTATACCGTTCATCCGATTTTGATGAAATTTGGTACGGATCTGTCTAAAATCACTGCCGACTGGCATTTTCAAGGATTTTTTGATTGGTCAAAAATTGCGGCCGCTATTGTCAAAAAACCACCAAAATAATTCAAAAATCATGTTTTTGGTTAGTCTGACAAGCGCCGCGCCGACGGTACACTTTTCAATCTATAACACTGAAAATTGGTAAGTTTGTTGACAAGTAGATGCTTCGAGGTCTTTTGCAACTAAAATTGAATTGATTGAAAATTACGGCCGTTCTGGACCAAAGTTCGATCCTTTCGGTGCCATTCACCTATATTGACCGATTGTCATGAAATTCGGTACATTTGTTTAAAACTACGTAAATTTTGTTACCTTGAAAATTACGGCCGTTTTTGTCAAAAAAGTGTTGAAAATGAGTTGAGAATGAGAAACCACGTTTTTGAATGGTCGGAACGCATTTGGGACTACAGTAATAGAATGACAGCCATGAAACTTGGTAGGAGGGTAGGAGTGATCTCAGATAGATGCTCTTGAGTCATTTTCAACCGATTTTGGATTGCTTAAAAATTACGCCCGCAAAAAAATCTCAAAAAAAAAAAAAAAAAAAAAATCATACGGGGCGAGAAAGTTTAGTGCGACTGTTGTCGGACCCTTTATTTTTATTACTTATTATCCTGCCCCATGCATGTTTATTTATCGGTACCGATACTGAATGATATCATTCAGCTAGGTAATAATACTTGTTTGCTAACATCCTGAAAACAAAATGTGGATGATGATTAGCTAATCAAGATCTAGCCTTTAACTTAATCAGAATAAAATCCTGAACGTCAGGAGAGGAAACAAGGAGCCAGCCGTCTCTGAAATTTTGAAACTGGAACGAAGAAAGTGCGCCATATAGTGTACCTAAGCGTACCTGTCGTAGGTAGGTCCTTAAATTTCAAAGTCTAATGTGTTTGTCACTCGGGCGTTTTTTTTTCTTTTCTTTATCCGAGTTTGAACTGACAGTAACTGGCAGGAGAGGCTGCGTAGGTGACACAGATAGGATCTATATAAGATGCAGTGTGGCGTCCAGACCCCAGTTCATATCTTTAGTGTCACGTCGTTTGTCGTTGGTATATCTTAAGACAGCTACCGTTTGTCACTCCTGCCACGACTGTCACCACAGTGCCGAACTCTTACTAGCCTAGGCACTAGACGTATAAAGACATCGCATCTCACAAATGACATATCACTTCTCCGCCTTCAGTTAACTTCCAATTATCTGACGCCTGATAGGACTCAGGTTAATGGCCACTGATAGTTGGTGCGTTTTTTACGAGGGGTTAACCACTCGTTGGGAATCTTGTTGGGAATCATTGGAAATCTTTATGAAATCTCAGGGAATCTTGGAATTCTTTGGAGTGGTTTACCCCTTCGGGGTTCATCTTTCTATGAATATCGTTGGGAATCTTTGAAAATCTTTATGGAATCTCAAGGAATCTCTGGAGTGGTTACCCCCTCGGTTTTTCATGTCACTGACACAGGTCAGTTATATTTTCCGAGATCAAGATTTGAATATTTTAGGTATTCCATGATTCTGTTTCTGAAGAAGTGATTCTGTTTTAGCCCAAACTGCGCAAATCAGGCTGAATAATATCGTTTCTATATTTTTCATCCAGGGATACCTAAGTATACCTATATAGTAAGAGATTTCATAATCCCTTATCCAGTTTCTCCACTCCATTTCCAAACATCAAGGGAAATATTCAACGAATTCATTCTCCCCCTCCTCTCTTCAGAATGGGTACACCGTACATTATACATATCTTGCGCTTCCTTTTCCGTAACGGCAGCGATAAAGTGTTCTTATACAATAGCAAATATGTGGCTGATTTAAATAATGTGTGTTTTCACCAAAGGGATAAGTATGTAAAAAGTCACGGAGGTGTTATTTGCAGGAAAAACACATGCAACCGGAAGGAAGATCGTAAAAGTAAACTATACTTAATTGCCATAACAACTGGAATTTAGCAGCTAATGAACACAATACAATACTGCTTTGACCCAATAACGAACTCACAATAGACTTAGGGAACCAGGAAGAATAATACCTACCTAGGTAACTTTCCTATACATAATGGACAGTGGTCACGTACCATACACTACAATATGTATTGTACAATACCTATACCTACATAATACATGTTTCTTTTATTACTTCTTTCCAAGAAAACTGTTGATTTTTTTTTTTAATTTAATTTAATGGTAAAATTGAAACATATTTCGGAAAGGTGTAACCGAGGAACATAAACAAAGTGCATTTTTTAAATGATCCTTACGTACAGTAACCATGCACACGGTACCTAAATTTGGGTCACACAAATTACAAGGTAAGCTATTCGTGCCAGTTACGTAGGTTCTATTGTACTAGCAAGTATACATTACTTTTTTTGGCCGCCGAAATGCTTCCTTCTCCTTTGAAGTAGCAACGTACCAGGTGGACAGAAGACTGATGGTAAAAGGCATCATAGGTACAAGGAAAAGGGACGGAAAATGAAGGTGACTGAAATTCACACCTTAATCGTTTTCAGTGGGTATGTCGGTAGGCCTTTAAGAAAGGATCCAGAATATTTAGGCTTCTTACTGTAAGTTGATACCGAGATCGAGCTACAATAGTTGGTCATTCTCAAGAATTCAAGTTGATAATGATTGACTTGCATTGCATTAGTTTTGCAAGTAAAAGTTCCTTCGCTTAAGGCTGAATTTCACCACCTCACGATAGTGCCTTTTAACGTTCGAATAGCTATCGATTCGAAAAAGCAGACATCCTCTCGTTAGGTTTTGTTGTGTCAATAAAATTCGTCTGCTTTGTTTACGTCAAATTTATTTCAACAATTTCAATCTAAAAGTGGAAATAAACGTGAAAAAACCCCTATTTTTTCGGAGAAAGAAGTTAAAATGTTGATTAGACTACATTAGACTACACCAAATGAGTCGCAGGTATGAAAATTATCGTTTTCGCTAACGCACGGAAAATCCACTCGAAAGCTAACGAAACGGTAACGGTGCATGGTGAAAGCCGTTAACATTTTTTACCGAAACGATAGCGCTATCGTGTACACGATAGTCTTCACGTTAAACTTGTGAAATTCACCCTTAGACTGAAACTCAGAAAAACCTATACAGTCTTCAACCACTATTATCACCGAGGACAGGTTACATCGGGCCTTTATGGAAAACAAAACAGCAATGACTATAAATGAAACATGCACTTTTAGAAATGTAAAACTGAATATATGTACCAATGTGTTTATGTCAGGAAGTCACCGGAAGACATAAAAAAACGATCTGGGTGAAGGTGGAGATAACGAACCTGCACAACACTATTTTTACCAAACCACGTGTCAAGGGGAACGGAGCCAAACGCAGGGATTGGGAAACGGAGGTCCGCGGAAAGCTAAACGGCTACTGGCACGCCCAACGCCGGGCAACACTCAGCAGGCGCTGCCGCTGACTCTCAGCTGTCTGCCCGACAGCACTGCTCACCTCACCACGTGTGCACCTCTCAAAGTGCAACACTCGGCCAACAACCCAACCTCGTATTAATTTCAGTTTTGAGCCAAGGTAAATATCACCGCAACGAAAGCTGTCTAATTTCTTCTGCGATAAAACAGTAAGTGAAAGTATGTAAAATCATTGATTATCTATAACGGTGAAATGTCAATACAGCGTTTGTTTGTCTTGAAGGTATTGTGAAATATCACGTTGAAAAAGGGAGGCTAAAAGTAACTTCATATAATATGATGTATCCAGATCAAATGGGTTCCGGTATATACCGCACAGACGTAGCATGTTTATTCGTCGCACTTTTGATGGCCTGCAACAACGAGAACAACAGTAGTTTCCGACTGCGCTGACGAAGTGAGTTTCGTGGTTGTTAGCCAAAATTCAACGAAACCACCTGCATCGGTGACTGTTGTTATTCAACAATTTTAAAACTGCCTAAACCTCTGGACATAGTTTTAACTAAGTGCTATCCGTAACCGTAGTTTTAACAACCGGAGCCAAAACAAATTTTTTGTAAAAACCAGATCGCTCACCGTGATGAAGGAAATGAACGACTTTGATTTTTCAATATGTATTTACATATAACAATTGATTCTAATAATGCAATAATTAACAGGTCTGATTGAGAAGGACCTAACCTACTGCCCACGCATTTCAATCACATCGTCTTCATTTCATCAACATTTTAATCACACATTTCCAATTTGTACCTATGTAAAGGCAAAGTTTCAGTGATACGCATCACCGAATTTCTAATGAACTGACAACGAAATCGATGAAAATTACAATTATTACTTTTATTGAATCTCGATTAAGACAACTGACACAAAGTTTTCCTAAGGCAGCAGGTATAGGTAGGTATTTTTTTTTTTAAGAATAATGAAAATTTATCACCTGCTGATTAGCACAGCAGTTTTTCAGCGGAGTTCCTTCCAATTAAGCTAAGTTAGGATAATTACAGGCGCGCTGCCCGATTTTCTTTCAACTTTAGCCATAAGAAAACGTCAGTACAACTCCATTGTTTATGTAGAGTGGATTATTTCAAATTATACTGCCAGGTAAGTGCTGGATAAAAGGGCAAAATACTGCGAAAAGCAGTCCCTGTAAAATTTTCAGTGTGCAATGGCTAGGAAAGACCACTCCGTCTTGTAAGGGTCTCACATCAAGGAGTTACGATGGCATACGGGTCAGTCAAAAAAATGTGACAGCAGAGTCATTTTTAATTTCGTAAGAACTTATTTTCAGGGAAACCATTGTTTTTTGTTTCGAAATAAAGGTCACTTTTTAACATAATAAATTACCAAGATAAGGAGTTAAAGATCGAGTTTTTTTCCAATTCATTGGATCTGAAATCACTAAGACTGAATTTCACCACTTTATATAACGTGAAGACTATCGTGTACACGATCCTATCGCTAAAAAAATTTAACGGCTTTCACCATACACTCTTATCTTACCGTTAGCTTTCGAGTAGATTATCCGATAACGATAAATTTCATACTTTCAAATCATTTGGGTGCGAAACGGGCAGGGATTGTTGTCTACCCAACAATTTAATACCTTTCTCCGAAAAATTAGTGTGTCCTTCAGGTTTATTTTCCATTTTTAACTGGAAACAAATTTGACGTAAGCAAAGCAGACGAATTCTAGTGACACGACAAATTTAACGATAGGATAATTTTTCTTCTGCTTTAACGAATCGATAGCTATTCGATCGTTAGGAGGCACTATCGTGAGGTGGTGAAATTCAGCCTTTGTCTTCAAAGCAAAACGGCATTCATGATTTTAGGAAATATAAAATAGAAAAATTACTGGACTGTTAAATCCAAACTCAGTCCCTAGTTATGTTTAAGAGACAAATTTCCGAACAAAAAAACGCAACATCTTTCTTTGAAAGGTATTCTGAAAAATCTCTCAGTTGCCACTTGTTTATTGAAACAAAAAAAATGGACAAAAACAAAATATATCTATCCGAAGGGGCAAGCACTTCTACATCGTCAGTGAATTTTGTTGTTACTGCAACGTCGAATGTTAAGGAAGCCCCACGGTATAATACTAGTCAGCACAAGAGCATCATCATTCCAGAAGAGGAATTTCGAGTGGCTACAAAAAAATCCAGTAACTAAGTCCAGAAACTTACTGGACTTAGTTGATAGGAGCAGGTAGCAAGGGTGGATTCAGGCCAAAATTATGGGGGAAGATTTTTTTTAAGGCGTTCAGGTATACATCCTAAAAACGGTACTACAAGAATCAACAAGGATACCTAGATCACACGTAAATTGTAGCAGTTCTCAGAATTCATCCAATTTTTTAAAAAAATAAGTTTATAAGCCGACAGCTAAACGTTTAAGGAACTGTATCGTCCAGAAGTTTCTTTATGACGTGGTTACCACGACAAGCTTTTTCCTTCTGTTTAGCGTAGGTATAACACTTGTGGTGCCGGCATTTTGAAATCACTCAAGTTTTTGAAGAACAGATTAACATTGGGAAACGGGTGGGCTTACAAATAAATACATCAGGAAAGCCACAGAGAGAGGGTTTTTGAAAGAGTGCTGACGATGACGAAAAATATTAACATATGGATTAAAAGTTTACCACGTTTCACCCAAACACCCTACAATAAATCTAGTTAAAAATCCACTACCAACAATCGTACTGAAAATCGATAACGATGGCTACATGAAAACTCTCTCTCTACGGCTCGTACGCACACTAAACAAGAAATTCATTCCGTTGCATTTCTATTAATTATTACTCTTCAACAAATATATTAAATTTTTTAAGCACTTCAAAAATAAATGGCGCGATATCAACACAAGGCTAATGGCTTCTGCCACTGCTGCCAACTACCATCTATCGCAGGCATCTGCCATCAATCTGCTGTCATGATTACTGGCTCCTTCAGGTACAAGCTACTATTACATTCTATTTAATTAATACTGAAGGTTTCAAAGAAATATCTAGATTCTAGCAATGGTGTCAAGCTTAAAATTTGTTGTCAAAACAGCAATTTATAAAGATTTAAAGATAAGTCTAGAAGAAAGATGATGAAATGAACAAATCAATAATACTTACTTAGCTACATTTTTTACAATTAAGTAACTCTGACTAGTTATGAAATGTCACGCCCCAAAAGTCATTCTCCAGAATCCAGATAGAACCAATTTAATTTGGCTTTTAGTAACCGTTTTGTACTCACGGACGTACTTAGGCAAATTGGCACCAAGAACTTGAGGCAAACCATTTCTGACTCGTAGGTAGATTTGGGCAGTTAAAGGCAAGGTTAGAACATCAAATTAACATACTTTAGATAATAATTTAAAAATAAATACTACAATCCACAAGACTATCAGCTGGCTCGAATAAGGAGACTGCAAAAAGTGCCTGTTGCCAGTGATCTCGACACACAATTAAAAAGAAATACTGTTCTTACTGCAAAACCTTGTTCGGGTCGACTAACAACAGAGTAAAATTAAAGGGAAAAACTATGCACCTTTTCCCAACTTGCGATAACAAACATCACTAAGATGCACCAAGTTGTGAAGACAGTGAATCTAGTTCAAAGAAAAAGCTAAAGAGGAACGCAGCTGCCGATTTTTGATACTTTTAAGGCTTTCCAAAACGAGTAAGCGGAAATATCGCTCTAATATCTACTCCAGGGCTTGGCCAAGTCAATTTACACATCCTCCATTATCTACCTTAGTGAGATGGGCATTTTCTTTTCGTGTGACTCCAATAAAAATTGAACAGATAGAGTTAACTAAATTGCGAATTCGATCAACATCAATCAATCGCTGTTTTTTTGGTTCTGATGTGGCAAACCATTACGTATGATAATCAAAGATTAACTTCTGACCGAAGTCGGTGAATCGGGTTCAAGAGACTAATGAGTTTCAAAAAATATAAGGAATGCACTAACATTCAGAAAAAGAAAAAAAATAACATACATTTGTGACATTACAGCCTGAACTACAATTGTTTCGCTATTAGCCTTATGCACAGTGAATTCATTATATTTCAGTTATTATTGCTGTTACCACGAAAAGAAGAAACTAAATGATAATTCTTCACTTCATGGTGCCTTCGTAGGCATATGGCACAACAACTTCTCGATACATCACTATCTTCAGTTATGTAAAAATAACCATTACTCCTAAAGAGTGGATGCATCAAAAGAAGGTTAAACTAGACTAAACGTTTTTAAAAAACAATCCCAGCAACAACAGGTACCAATAATTTAAATCTGAGGAAAGGAAAAATCACACCTAAAAGCAAAAATAACAACAAAAGCATTCCCTCTTGAAAAATAGTCTTTGAAATTCACTCAGGTCTCTTACTTATCGCACAAAATTCCCGTCTAACACACTTCATAATACAGAAATAATAAAAACTGTTTGAGATTAGAATTGAAATTAATTGCTGCAGTAACTGGTAGCCAATCAAACAACTTTTCAAATGTTGTGTTTGACCACATTCCTGTACAGAAGAACACGCGAAGCACGGAAATAAAATGCGACGGTAAATCCGTCTTTCCACTTCCTCAGAACAAGAAAATTTAAAATATCTATAAGTAATGAGCTGAGTGAATTGAAAAGACTACGACCATTCGATCGATCAATAAACGTATTGTCACATACGGTGCCAATCACAAGCAATTTCGACAGCGTTTTCCCAAATCGTGAGCTAATACAGTGCTACCCTGGGGAAACAGCAGCAGTGCTTGGCGTTGCTAGCAACTAGAGGACTGAACAGGTAAGCCATCTAGAGCACTCGGACGATTGTGGCGCGTTCCACTATTTCGGGAGTCGGCAGAAACATCTGGAGTAGCTGGAGGAATTACGGAGGTCTCACAGATGGCTTTGGCATCGGATTACAGTGCCAGGTGGTCAACTGGCAGCAATGAGCAATTTTCACCGGTGAAATTTTTCACCTCCATTTTTATGAAAAACCAAGCCTCCTTCCCAGTGTTTAACATTGTTTAACTGCCTCCCAGCAATCGCCCTGACTGCTCTAGATGCCTCATGAACCGGCCGGAGTTCACTGGACCCAACTGGCTGGCACCCAGAGAGGCTCCGTCTCGACACGCCGCGCGGCTCTCAACAACTGCTCGAACGCCGTCGACAGTTCCAGGTTGACGACGGTCTCATCGAAGAGATGGCTGTAGAGGAACTCGATCTTCCGACTACTGCGCAACATCTCCTCGAACTCTTCGTCCTAAATACAAAGGGAAAATCGGAATAGTAGAACCAATTTTGAGGTGTCCAAATTAGTTTTATAGAACATGGCATGAAGAGTTTTCGACGCTAGTTTAGACTGCGTGGAGGATATTAACTTAAATTATTCGTTCTATGAACCAGACGTATTTAGCGATCACTGCTTCCCCATCGCAAACTCAGTCACTACCCTCCCTGTGCACAATCAACACAACGGTTAATCACTCCAACTGTCTCTCCTGCTGGTGATCTCAATCAGAGACCGGTTCTGCAGCTAAATGTAACGAAATTTCAACGTCCTAAGCTGACAATACCGTGAATCCTCGGGAGTTGGTTTCATCGAAGGTAGACCTAGCATGTGCTGCCTGGCGGCTCTCCTTCAGTTCCTCAAATGGAGGCGGCTTCATATAGATGATGTAAGGCTTCAACTGGGGCGTTCGCAGCATCTTCAATGCCTGTCAATCGAAATTTGAGTAAGAATCACATAATCCACAACGGAAGAGGGGGGGGGGGGGGGGGGGGAGTAGGCAAAGCACTGTAACAAGGAGGTAATTATTTTATATTATTATTTTTTTATAGATACTCCGGTAAAAAAATTAAAAACTGGGACAAAAACCAAACATTTTCATGAGACAGACCCTACGGATAACGGAAGATTACCAACATGTGTCTCAACTACATTAAATGATCTTTGATGATGTATTTCACAAACGTGTCTCATCTTCACCGCCAAAAGTTTACCTGGTAATGGGGGTTGAGAATGCAGACGTATCCTGCATTGACGAGAGACTTGACGCTCTCAGAGGAAGTTCCGTAAAGGTTGCCTTTGTACTCTCCAAACTCAATGAATCGGCCTGCCGCGATGTCTTTCTCCATTTCCTCTCTCGACACGAAGTGGTATTCCTTCCCATTCACCTCACCCGGCCGTATCGACCGCGAAGTGTCTGAATAAAGTTAAATGCCCGTTAATAAGTTAGGAGTGGGCGAATAAGCCAGTAAATTTGACCAATTCAAGGATTATTGTGCTTAGCTTCCAGCGCTGCCAATAAACAGCCCCACAGCACAGGCAAGTACCTTTCGGTTGCTAACAGTTGTTGCTAGGTTCCTAATCGAAAAATAAATTCATACCATCTTATCATTTCTCAGTTGTTTAAAATTTTCTATAAATTATCTTCAAACATGACTAGGGAACTTTGAAGAACAAACCTTACGTGTCATATTTTCTCATTGCCAGTTTTTCCTCAGGGAGCATCGAGAAATGTTTTCAGAAAAAGGAAAAGAGATCAATGCCCCACTTACAGGGGGTCGGGGTGCGGTACTTTTCGGGGTCAGTTGCGATGAGCCGTCGCTTGAGTTCATTGCGACCTACGCCTGGAGGTCCCACGAGAACCAGGGGACGGTTCAGACCCGGCCTCGGGTAGAGTTTGGCCACCTCCTCATAGGTAGGGATCTCCTCCCGGTCGAAGTCGTCAGTTTCCGCTATGTCATAAGGAATGATTTTAATTTTGGTCGAGACACAGCGGGTCGGCAACTTAGGTGATCCGCATCCAGGCACGGCTGAAACAGAGCAAAGACCTGGCGCGACTTTAGTAAGGGGTTTTTAAAAAACATTTCAATCTATGAACACTCAAAAATCAAATAAAACAGATGCTAGGGAATCTGCATGCATTTTCACCGATGTCTAGGAAACGGAAAGCTTCTTGAATTTTGAAATGGAAATACATGTTATGTAAGTAGAAAAATGAAAACCTAATAAAGAAGGAAGTTAGTCTGGATTTTGGAATCCAGAAACCGAAACGAATGCGCTCACTAGAGTGTGGTGGAATCTGACGGAACGAAATAGGGATGAAAAACAATGACATGTACATTCACAAACGAAGTAAGTTGGCGGGTGATTATCGAAACGCCTCGAAATCGATGACATCAAAAATTAAACGAAAAAAGGGGAAAATACATTCGAAAAACAGAAAATACTACAGTGAAGAACCGACATTTAAATAAAGCACACGAAATGGTGGTGGATGATTAATGAGTTAGGCCAAAGGGAATGAATAGAAAAAGCGTAATATAAAAATTACAGCAGCATGAAATGGTATAGGGAAAGAGGCGCCGATTTCCAATACCCAGCGATGACGTGGATGGGAGAACGTAAGTGAAATTTGGAGAAAATACCTTTGAAAAGTTAAAAGAAATAATGGGGAGAGAGGATCAGTAAATTATTCGCACTATTTAAGGATATCGGCGCCACTGGTAAGGGTTGTATTTACAGGGACCATGGTTAGAAAAAGTAGCGGCACGTACAGTACATGGAAGATGGGCGAGAAAGTGATAGAGAAAAGCACAAGGCAGGCAGGTATCTTTTAGTAAGTTAGGTATGAACAACTTGTTTTCGGGAGTATGATATACTAGTAGTAAAGACATGGTGGCGAAAGCATAGGAAACAAGTTACAGCTGCAGCAGACGATGCCACTAGCACCCCACCGGAAGAACAGCAGCTGAAGAAAGATAAGTCAGATACAGTTAACATAATTTTGCAATACAGGTGCGCAATCAAAATGCAATGCTATACTGGCGAGGTCCGTATTGAAACTATTTTTGAGCAGAAAGAAGAAAATTGTTATTTTTTTATTAGTTCAGTTCATTCAGTACCTCGCTAATATAGTAATAGACAGGAGGCAGAATTTATACTGTAACATATGAAACGGACATCTTCGTACCAAGGCAACTAGCTAGGTAAGAAGGTACTTTTTATTATTACTTCACCACACACACAGTACGAACTTTTCAGTACAACTATTGTATAACGAATTAGCGAACCAGTGGATTATGCATAGAGGTACCTTTCTCATTAGTCAGTTTTTCATACAGTCACAGAATAACGAGGAAACCACGAAAATCTATATAAAGCACACTATAAGTTGGAGTTAACCACATTAGCAGAGAAAACCTGCTGTTTTCCTTCCAATTTCAGAAGTTACTCAGTACCATCCGTACTGAACAAATGATACACCAAAAGATTTGTGACATATTATTTTATGTAGCTATCAAGAAATAAAGTAGTTACCAGGGTCAGCGCCGTCAGGCTGTGTGCGCTCGTGCAGGATGCGGCGTTCCTGCAGCGCGCGGCTAGGGATGAGTCCAGCCCGCATGTTACGGTCCCCCTCGCGTCGCGCCTGCCACCAGTAAGCGTCATCCTGGCTAACCTAGTCGTGCACAAAGTAATAACTCGTCGTTAGCACATTTGACTTTAACTTGAGATTAAGCTTGAGAATGGATTACGGAGGGATAGTCGTTTCCAGTCTAAACTGTGAATTTAACAATGAAGCTATTTTAGGCCAAAGGCATTTGGCAAAAATCACTCCAATGTTTCAGAACAAAGAAATAATGAACAGCTTCCTCAGAGTTATTGTGTGATATGATTAAATATCAGAATTTTGTTTGGAGTTTTCACCGAAAAAAAAAAGAAAAAACTTGACTTACCACGTGTAACACGTCTCCCCTGGAGAAGTCAAGTCCGGCCTCCTTACAGGGGATGTATGGGTCGGTAGCGGCAGCGTAGTCAAAATGAGCGCGCACCCTCACCTTGCTCTCCCGCACATTGGCTCGGCTGTCCGCAGGCACTAGCTTCAGCGTGATAGTACCTTCAGAGTTTTGCTGAAACAATACAGGATCATTACTAATTTTATTGTTAACTATTTGAGATTATTTCTGGCTATAATGCTTTCCTGGATTGTCCTAAGTTGGATTTTACACTTAGCAAACATATTTGTCAACATCTTAATGCCAGTCAAATCTAAAGTTTGTCTTTAAAGTCTGAATGTGAAGTAGGGTCTCACGATGACGCTGAGTTACTCTGAACAATCAGACCTTTGCCTTCAAGCGCTCAAACTACTCAAAACCTAGAATTTACACAAGTACCTTGAACAGAACCAATGTTAAAATAGTTACCAGTATCCTTAAAACGTAGTTGGGTGTCTTTCCCTCGACGTTGACGTTGTTGACCTCGACCACCTCGTCACCAATATGAATGAGGCCACTTCGGTCCGCCGCCCCTCCGTGCATGATCCGCGCGATTACGATCTTACCCGTATCTTCTTCAGCCTTGATCGTCGCTCCCTGCAACAACCGAAGATCAAAATACAAGCACATCAACCCATAAAACTTAATGTTGAAAATGAAGTTATGAAGCTACGAACAATAATTATTTTCGTATAGAGAAAAAAAATTAAATAATGCGGGACATTACTGGAAAATTCGGACAGGGACGCCTTACGTGCACATCTCCTTATTGACACACCTTCGGAAGGCCTGGCACAGAGGCAGTGGATTTCCCGCCACTATTTTACAATGGTATCCAGCAGGAAGCAGGGTAACGGATGTTCTAGAGCCATTTGACAGTTAAAATGAACAGGAACACAGCAGGCACTTATGGGGCATAAAACTCAGTTTGTTCAGCGAGACTTCGAGAGGTACCAATAATTATGAGTTAAAAAGGATCAAGCTATTTTGAATGTGAAGGAGAAATAATCAGCTCAAAATCTCCTGTGAATGTAATTTTCACTATTCTTAAGTCAAAGGTATCCTCACTTCAAAAGAATTATACTTTCCCCTGAGATAACTGAAGCGTAGGAATTTTATTTTTATGTGAAGAGCAACTGGTAGGACTGGCGTCGACCCTACACCAGCATAGATCCAGTTGCCGATTGCATAGATTCTGAATCAAGTCGGGCAAATCTTAATCCAAGCCATCGGAGCTTCCATGTATTGCAAAGCATTGATTGCTCGGGTAGTGTGGCCTAAAATAAAATGTGGACATTGTGGGATATTTATTTCTCTAACTTCACTGTTTGAACGCGTCTAAAATGTCAAAGCAGAATAAAGCAGAATTGTTATTGGCCACGGAGCCACGGAGGTTCATCCAACACAACAGCAAAGAGGGTGAAAGGGGTCATGAGTGCTCTGAGGGAAATAATCAGGTACAGGGTACAGGTAAAGGTATTAGAAAGTAAAAAGACACAGCAAATAGGTACATAGTGCATAGCCGTCTCAATACTCACCACTATAGGCTCTAAATTCTGCCCACCAGGCTACGTAAGCACAAAGTCAAAATGAAACATTTCAATCAGACCTTAGTGGAGAGGGACTACTTATAAAATCCAAGCCAACAGCAATAAGTTAGCAAGAAAAACGACAAATACATGAACATACTTTTTGATAATATAAAAGAATTATCTTGTAATTTTGAAACTGGAAAATTGGAAACGTTTCGGAAGGCTCCGGATAGGTTTAAGTACAACGACTTATTATTTTCTAAATAGTGTTTCAGCGCTGCCTCTCTGGCGACCGGTCGTGTGTTTACGAAAGTTTTTTATTGGGGGCAACTGCTGTAGGTGGTCTTTCACAGTGGTGCTTTGGCCAACTTGGTCTCGAGTTCAGCCAGCCTACTTCATCAAGAAGATGAACTTGAAATAAGGCCCTTATTCCAGATAGACATAAGAAAGCCGTAAATCAGCGTTCAACAAGGTAACGAATCTCTAAACGGACACTAACTAAACCTGATAGTATTTACCCACCAAAGGTTCATTGCTTTTGACCAGCTGAACAATCTTGATGGTCTCTTCGTCTTCATCGACCTCCAGGGGTATCTCTGGCAGGCGCGGGTAGTAGTCCTTCTGCGCTACTGCGTCATGGGCGCAAAGGAGCCCCTGCAGGTGCGGCTTTTGCAGCAGCAGAAACAGCTCACGACACTCGTCATGGCTGTGCGTCTTCGGGGAGAGAACGTCAAGAACTTCTAATGCTATCTGCATCCCATTCGATAGCGTCGGGTGCAGCTTCTCCTCTCGCCCGTTGTTGACGATTATGTTGTGTACCTAAAACCATTGGTGGTTCATATCATTTTAAAGTGTTAAAATAGGATTTGATTTTTGAAGAATGGAACTACTTACGCACACTCTAAGAACCAATGATTTAGGGCAACAAAGACGACACTTTACAGATGACAACAGACACTACCTTCTAAACTTTTGGTTTGTTCACTAACAGATAAGTGTTGTGGGAAAGCTTGGTGTAAATTCCACAGCTAAATGAGAAAACTAAAGCGCTAAGCTCTGCCTGACCAGCTGAAGAAAATAATACAGGACTTACTTTTACCAACGCGTGGAGTTGTTTCGACTGCAGAAGAGCGCTGAGGAACCCAAACTCCTCCTCAGAAGTGGGTAAATCTGTTCTGGACTCTTCCAGGGAGGTCAGCAGGCTCGATAGCGCTGGATCCCAGTCTCCATTTGGCATCGCCATCACCTCTATCATTCTCCGAAAACCGGCTACAATAAATTTTTTAACTGAAGCAGCGCTAGCATAGGTGATTTCTAGTGGGTACCGACGCGAAGGGTTACGCGATGACGCAGACCAATGACTCATCAGCTAGTTAACCTACTGAAGTAGGTACTTACAGGGCCTACAGGCTCCATTACTTAATTCTATAGGGGATGACGCAGGCACGTTGCCCACACTAAGCTATCAGAGCGCCTCGCTCTAGGAAGCAAGTGGCTGGTCAGCGTCACCGCGTAGCCGTTGGCATCAACGAATATCCCACTCAGGCTAGTTCCAAATCCAACCATACCTCCCCTGCCTACCAACCCATCAAGAAACCTTGTTTTCCCCCTAAATGAGGGACTGACTTAGGAGCTATGAGACTTTTCCATCCTTGTTAGGTGCGAATAAAAGTAAGTAAGTTGAAACGAAATCAGCAATCAATTAATACTGTTAAAAATATCGGATATTTAAGTGGCAAGTCCGAAGATATGAAGAATAGGAACAAGACGCATGTTCCTTCATGAAATAATAGCTTCAACTGTTAGTACATAGGCCCAAATACAGAAAAAACTTAATAACTTACGCCAAAAACCAAATAAAAACTTATAAAAAGACTTTTTAACTTAGATATCGGCATTTTTTAATCAGCGGCCGCCATGTTTGAAAATTTCTTACGGCCTGCTTGTTTTTCTTTTGATTTTTTGTTATTAATTTAAAAATAAATATTAAATGACCAATTTTTATTATAAGAAATATATTAATTATATTTCATATTAATGCTTTATTCGGCAGTAAGTGTTTAATTGTAAAATAAATATTGAAATGGTCAACTTGGCGACGCCGCATTTTTAGCAGAAGACAAGATGCGCCATAGGGTCACCTATTCTTAGCATATGTTTGTGAAGAATACAGGAAGACGTACTTAGCTTATAAGTTCAATTTAGCTATGAGAATAGAAATGGAATAGCTTGATTTGAAATGAAATATTTTAGTTTATTTCCACAAAGTGTAGCAGCAAGTGCAAATTAAACATTTTAATATATTAAATTATATTCATAAAATGAATTTACGTGGTGTAAAGAGAGAAATAGACTTTTAAATATTTGTATTGCCAACTTTTCGTTTATTCTGCTGACTGGTTCCGAACGAAAAGGCAAAGTGACCGCTCCCTCCATGTTGATAAAACTCTTGTGGACGTATGGAGAGTTTTAGCAGAAAATGTCGGTGGAAGATAGAACGACTTCGGCTATGTTCAAGCGGGAGGAGCAGCTCCGTCGCTGGGAGGAATCCGCCACCAATTTGGAGGACTCGGAACCCAAATTTGCCTCGCGAAAAATTCAGTTCTCCTCGGGTTGTGTCTTCCTCGCGGCGTGTGCTGCCAGCGATAAAGAAGAAGTTTTGAGGCTTTTGGATGAAAAAGCTGACATTGACACAGCCAATGTGGATGGATTAACTGCTCTACATCAGGTATGTTCGGTTTCGTATCTGTTATAATGGGTTTTCATGCAGCCGAGGAGCTCATGCAAGATGGCTGCCTTTGGCCCAGCTGAGATAGCCTGGGGGTTGCTTGAGTATTTTGAATTGGGAGAATGTTGGCCTAGTCCCTAAATGTTTACAATTAAGACCCGTCCCCATTTGAGCTACGTCACATGGCGAATGACTGTGCAAACGTTGGTGAATGTGTTTACATTACGCGTAGGCAAGAATGTGGTGCAGTCTCTCAGGAAATCGTGCGTCCAAATGTTTTTCCATATTTGTTTCCCAAGAGTTTTTTTTATCCAAAAGCTATACTATCAGCCATGTAGCCCCCTAGGATGGGCTTAGCCTTCTGTGAGTGTGGACGGTGCACAAAAAATTTTGTTCATATGTGGGGATGAGCATTCTTCTGTATCCTGCTTGTACCGTGGCCTCTGGGGTTGCCAGCTAGGCTATGAAGCTAACACTAATGACATTTCGTGGAAACCGCAAATATTTGACTATCTTTATTGGTAGGTATTTGTCTGTTTCTGCGAACTGTTACGTTGGTCTTTCTTATCACTTCATTTGTATGTGAAGCTTTCTTAAGATATTATTGGAACATTCATTTTCCTCATAAAGAGAGACTTGACTCGGTGTAGCCCTGGATAGCTACGATTTTCTATTGCTATTTTGTACATCTTAGGTTATTAGGTTGGGGTGTCAATTGTCAGGTTGGTGTCAGAATCAGTGACCCACTCCAAAGGTTAAGGTCCTTGTTTAGAGACGGGACCATTCATCTGTGTCATTGGTCATTCCCAATAACTCTTAAATACCTTGTGTGTTCAGTACTGACTTCTAAATTGAAAACTGATCACAAAAATCTAGGTGTTACTTTGATCTATTCTGATCTATTGAATGCTATTCGAGGACCTGCAGCTCTATTATGGATCTTGGATCTTGGTCGTTATCTCCTAATGCCAAAACATAGGTAAAACTACACCACTTCGTCGTTATCAGAGTCGTTAACTTGGCGTTAACAGATCCGTAATAGACCTGTTGAAGTCCTTAAGGAGGAACGCAAAAATGTTATGAGAGAATCAGTAATATTAGGATATAGACTCATTCTCATTCCATTACCATAACAGCACTGCAATGAATTCAGTTTGGTCGGAAAGGTCACTGAGACGATTTGAGACAAAGTAGGCGGTCATTGTCAATGGCATGTCACGATTGTCACGGGCCTTCACTATCTCCCAATGGAAATGACAACAACACCCAAATATTAAATCATCATGAATATCTTATCATACACCTTCCCAGTAGGAAGCAAGTACTTATATATATCGGAGGGTTGGGGGGGACAAGCCCAGCAACTAGACCGTTTTCAAGAACTATCCATAGTGCTCAGCTGGTAGCACTACCAAATACCAGCTCCCCAGCCATCGAGTAAACGATGGGGACCTACAGTTTTAGGTGGGTTCCGAACCACCACAGCCTCGATATACATTTCACTTGACATGCTGGACATGTCAGAGGTGAATGCCGAGCAGAAAACTTTTTGGTAGGATCGGGATCGAACCGGTGTGACCCGGCTCTCACTGCTCCTCAAAAGTCGACCATTTAGTCCACTCGGCTATCGAGGCCGTGTAAGCAAGTGCTTAGGTCACTAATATTTCAGTATAATCCCTTGTAGTATCATGGGCTGGAGGGTGAGTCCCTTCCACTGATTGCGGTGTCGAAACAGTTGACGTGCGTTCTGTACATATACTCTGACAGCTGACACAGGTACGATATAACTTCCACAATATACAGCGTGACAGTTGATATAGGTATTGCATCACAAGCTCTACCAATACAAGCAGCATAGGGGTATCTTGTGACCTGGAGAAGGCGAGGAAAATTTTGCTGTACATCCATTTGTTTGATTCGGTTCTTGATGTCTGTTTGTTGTTTCTGACTTGTGGCCTGGTGTCCGATTTTCTGTTTTGCAGTAGTTACCTACCTCTTTCGGTGGCCCTATTCAGGAAACTTGGCTAAAGAAGGAAAAGGCGTATCTCTTTCACTCTAGGAGCAGGTTTGTGACTTCTGACATCAGGAAATGCGACAGTTTCCCAATAAAAAAGAATGCAGCTAATAATTACTATTGACTATTGAGTTAGCTTTTATATGAAATCAATATTTATGTTATTCCATTTCGACATGGTTTTTGTTGAGCCTAATTATGATTCTCGTCCTGCCGAATAAAAAATGTCCCTGGACTAATTTGTTCTGATTTAAACCTCACCAGTCGACGATATTCATGACATCGCCATTTATGGTCAGTTTCAATTGAAATTTGATACACTGGAAGTTGAAAGCAGATTACCTACCCAATTCCGGCTTTTCGAGCGTTTCAATGAATGGACAAACCTGCCTTAGATTGCGCTAATTGACCATTGATACAAAAAATATTTTTTTTTTCTTGTGTAGGTATATATACTCATCTCATTCAACAGAATTTTTATATAAATCGACTTGAACGGATACCTTGGTGATGGTTCATCCGAGGGGGTAACCACTTCAGAGTTTGCATGCTGATCGCCAAAGATTTCCTGAGATTCTCAACGAGATTCGTGGAAAGATGCACCCCAAAGGGTTAACTACTCCAGAAATTTCCAAAATTCCTTGAGATTTCAGAAAGATTTCCATTAATTGCCTGAGATTTCCAACGAGATTCCTGGAGTGGTTAACCCCTCGGATTCATCTCTGTTCGGGAAGAATACCTACTGTAAGTCTGCTGATCGATACAGATATCATGTAAAGGTAAATGTCATGATGAGCGCATTATAGGAGCGGAGGTGCTGGACTGCTGGAGGCATGACTTATACGCTCCGAATGACGGCCTATATGTTGTCGATGTGAACACGCAAAACAGTGATTATCACCAGGCTCCAGCCAACTTGCAGTACCGCCTAGCTACCTATCTCCAATGCCCAACCTGTCATCAGTCCTTGTCCCCCAACACTGTGTTCTTGACATTCCAGTATAAGTAGATATTTTTTCGGCGGTGCAGTTTTTGGCCCAGTGGAAAAACCTGAGCGATGCAGTTGTAGTTAATGTTGTGGGGTGGCTGAAGGTCCTGGCTTATAATATCTATATCTCCCTTTTTCGCTGACTAGAAATTCCCCTGTGTTCACCTGTAGTTCTGTAGGTAATGTGCCCTCGTGATTTCTTTTACAGGCGTTTGCCTACCTCTCAGTCTAAGATGATCCAGTCCTCCTTTGTCTGCCTAATTAAAAATGGCAATCGCTATTGTCAGTTCTACTTCTGGAGCGAGGGGTTAACCACTCGTTGGGAATCTCGTTAGGAATCATTGGAAATCTTTATGAAATCTCAGGGAATCTTGGAATTTTTTGGAGTGGTTACCCCTTCGGGGTTCATCTTTCTATGAATATCGTTGGGAATCTTTGGAAATCTCTATGGAATCTCAGGGAATCTCAAGGAATCTCTGGAGTGGTTACCCCCTCGTTCTGGAGTTACTATTGAGGTGCTATAGGCTGATTGGGCTGTGTAGTTGCAGGACGCCAGGCAGGAAGGTAAAAGAGTACTAACGTTCAAATGATGATTACTCTCTCTCCTCTTCTTTTGAAGTATTTCAGGACAAATTAGGGCAGGAAAGAAGGAGGGGTTATATGTCTGCTAGTAGGTTTCCTATAAAGCCCTGTTGGGATCACAAAGCGGCGCCGAGATGCATTGAATGATGATGGAGGAAGGAAACAAGTGAGAGAAAGTAGCGGTCTGTAGAGTTTATCATATATACCTGATACCTGCATGATGAATGCACCTGACCGGTTACTACTGCAGACCTGTGCCTCCATTGTCCAACATTGCTGCATGCTGCCATCAACTATATACCTACCTAGTGTATTCCCTTCGCCTATGTAACTGTCTAATGCTTCCGGATTCCAAATTAGACTATCCAGCAGGTGTATTCCCTTTCTCTAACGCCAGAAAAGCACATTCAAATATCAATGTGATATTCTTTTCTAGACGAAAGAGAATACACCTCCTGGATTAAGTGGCAGTGGTGCACAATCTTTGTTGAAGTACTACGTACTATTCTTTTCAATCAACAATAACAATCAATTTGTATGTCCCTGTCTTTTCGAGACGTCGAAACAGTAAGTGATAAAAATAGAGCCTGGGGACTACATTATCAGACCGGTGACAAGGGGTTCGCGAAAGAAGGTTTTCACGTCTCTTCTTGGGAATATAAACTTTTGTTTCCCGAAATAATTAATTATAGAAATGGACTGAGTATGAACTTCAAAACAAGGCTATGCTTATTCTGGAAAACCATTCCCATTTGATGAAAGGTCCACTTGAAGTATTTGCAAGTCAGCAATTCGTCATACTCATAGCGGCAGCAACAGCAGTGTGCGGGCGTTCTGTATGAGCGGCAGATTACTGCTCCACGTGTTGTGTATGAGCGGCGGAATTTTGTTCGTATTACTGCCCCACGTGTTCTGAATTGGTCCGTCCGCCTCTCAAGTGTTTGCTTTTGCACACAAAACACATGTCCAACTCGTAAAGATGGGGCCTGATGATTGTAGGACATGCGTTTTCAACATACTTCGAAGCCGGCCCTAGAATAGCCCTCCTCAAAATAACCGATTTATCGTTCAACATCTAGCTCTTATAGATGAACTTGTGGATGCTTTTGCCATGATAACCATCATCCTTCAGTTCCTGTCTTGATATTTTGTTGATATGTTCAGAAAAATGAAGCGTGCATGCCTTCTTGGCGCCCCTCTCCACGCCTTTTGGTACAAAGCCAGGGGTTAACCACTCCAGGAATCTCGTTGGGAATAATTGGAAATCTTTATGAAATCTCAGGGAATCTTGGAATTTTTTGGAGTGGTTACCCCTTCGGGGTTCATCTTTCTATGAATATCGTTGGAAATCTTTGGTAATCTTTATGGAATCGCAAAGAATCTCTGGAGTTGTTACCCCCACGGGTACAAGTTTCAGTTATCCCCAACTGCTTCCAGTTAACAAACCATTGCACAATTTATTCTGCAGTATTTTGGCTCCTTCGTTTTCTTTTCTTAACCATATCTGCACGAGTGGTTATTAAATCTATTTTGCTTGCTTGCTGAGACATAAGAAAATTTGACAAATGATTTGTCAGATCCCCCGACCGTGGGTCTTGCTGACTTCCTGATTGACTAAATGCCCATGCTTCCGGTTCCGGGAAACGATAGCAGTGTCTAGAAATACAAATAGAACACGTAGTCCGTCATCAATGCGTTATCTGAGTCATTCGAAGTAGTTTCTAGATCAGGAACCTGATTTCAGTGCAATAGATAAAATGTTACTAGATCATAGTATGATAGCCGATCTAACAATTTAAACTTGTTTGATGGAAATGAGCCTAAACTGGGATATAGTATATAGTTGCAGTTTTGTGGTATGTATTGGATGTTTGTAATGGATTTTTTGGCAGCGCCTCGCTGTTGAAGTATCAGACCCCGACCTGGCCCGCGCCTTGAACCCAGATCAAATTCCTTCATACATTCCAAGTCCTAGCCTTGGGTTTGGCAGTCGCAATGGTAGTTAAATGACTCAGATACAGGCTCATAACGCGTGTTTCGAATTTCGTGTCTGCTTTATTTCAAAACGAATTATGCTGATTTCGTGTTGAGGAAACGAAATCCGTCGAAACTTCACGATTCCTGTTTATCAAAGTTGAGTGCAAATTTTAGGGATAGATTCCACTGATATGTTTTGCATTCTTTACTTTTCTAATAGTCTGAACGAAGACCCTTTCCCAGCTTATCTGCAGCTGTGAAATACCAGCTTCAGGTTAATGTTAGCCCTGTTGATTTAATATAACGTCACCGAGGGGTTAACCAAACGTTGGGAATCATTGGAAATCTTTATGAAACTCAGGGAATCTTGGAATTTTTTGGAGTGGTTACCCCTTCGGGGTTCATCTTTCTGTGAATATCGTTGGGAATCTTTGGAAATCTTTATGGAATCTCAGTGGAATCTCAAGGAATCTCTGGAGTGGTTACCCCCTCGAGTAAGTAAAACAGCTACCACAAATTATTATGCTATCAATGACTAGAAGGCAGAAGTTTATTAAAATCATCAGCACCACTTAACCGAACCCTAAAAGGATCCTTCCTACTATACAAGTCTCATAAAAAAAATGGCAGTGAGCTTTGGAATTTAACTGTAAATTTGGGAACTAGATCTTCGAAACTAGAAGCTAGAAGCATTTCATTTGGAGCCTTATTGGCTCTTTCTGTATAATATGCGTTTACATTGATTCGAACCTTTATTTATTTCACCGCGACGGGATGAGTCAAGGGACCCACGCACAGTGCTTGCTGGGTGCCGGCCTTGGGATAGTAAGGTACGAGCGTAGCTACAGGTCGTGATGTACTTGTGATTTACTGGCTGCATATGGTGGTACTATGTGTGGTGCATGGCTCAAGTCCTACACGGGAAGGGGGTGGGTATACTCTACCACACCCATACTCTCGTCTGTTGCCTTTTTTGATGGTCATCCGCACATGGGCAGTTGGCGCCCTAAATGACTTAAGGTTGACTTTAAGTATTCATTCCTAGCATACTATATTTGCAAAATTATTTTTCAGAATAGTTAGAATGGTCTTGAATAGGTACCAGTCCTATCAGAACCGGTGGTATCAATGATTCTGCAGGCCTATTACGGATCATGTACTAAAAATCGTGATAACTGCGCTTTCACGCAAAACACGCCATTTAGATACCGCGGGCATCTCAAAACTGCGATTATGGATCTTTTCGTGATAACTATGCCGCCGGCGGTAGCTACCGCCGCGTTTTCCGACAGTCTTTTGTTTGGCTCACTTAAAATCGTCGCAAATCTTCAATAACTCATAATCTTCAGAGTTTTAACTTCAAAAACAGCTTAAAATGTAATATTATTTAATTTATTAAGTACAAAACATTAAAATATCATTTTTAATTTCATTTTAACCATAACTGGAAAGTAAACAAAACAAACCAAAGAGCGTGTATTTGAAGTTTTGAAATTGTAAATTCTTTTTTTTAGCATGCAAAATATAAAAATAAAACACACAATAGCATTTTTCACACTCCAAAACCTTGTTAGCGCTTCCTACCGCCACCTAGCAGAGGTGGCGGTAGTTTTTCGTGATAAAAGGGCGATAGCCTACCGCCAAAAACCGATTCGTAATCGCAAAATCAATTTTTCGTGATATCTGCGTGTAAAAAAGGCGTGTTTCGCGTGATACGAGATCCATAATAGTGCTGCTGGTCTTATTATGAGTATTCAAATTTTATTAAAACTGAGTTTGATTCATGCACAGTCCCTGTAGTAGACAATCTTCCTAACGATTTCTGCCTACTAGAAGTAAATTACCGACTAGTCCTTCCGTCCGATACCCAAATACGAATAATTTTACCACCTATAAGATCGGTATTAGAAGGATACACAATGTACGATTAGTTTGGAGCTCTACTGGTAGAGTGACAGGTTTGAGTGCCCGCATTCGGCCCTTCCGTCTGCCTCCTGCGACTCTCGGCTCCAGTCTGCATGTTTTATTCATAACGCATTGAGTACATGTGTCTGTCTTCTCTGTTCCTGGAACTGTTTGCCCCGTTTGTTCTAATTGTCTTCCTAATAACTGTAGCAGTTCCTTTAATGCGTGTCACAGGGCGGTGACTCGAAATGCTCCGCCTGGTTTTGCTCATTGGCTCATTAGGTGCTGTACGGTTTTGTTTTTGCGTGGTGACTGAAGTTAGGAAATAGGAAAGGTCGAGGGGGTAACCACTCCAGAGATTCCTTAAAGATTCCAAATGATATTCATAGAAAGATGAACCCCGAAGGGGTAACCACTCCAAAAAAATACCGAGATTCCCTGAGATTGCATAAAGATTTCCAATGATTCCCGACGAGATTCCCAACGACCCCTCGGGAAAGGTAGTAGATGCGACTATACCATGCCCTATCCCTGAATATGGGTGTATTTTATATATTTTATGTATTTTATATATTTTTGTAAAAAGTTGACAAACGTACAAAAGAGAGATCATGTATGTATTTGACTAGCGTCTTTGAGAAGAGCCCTTGATGTATCCAGATATCAGCATATTCCGAGGGGGTAACCACTCCAGTGATTCCCTGAGATTCCATAAAGATTTCCAAAGATTCCCAACGATATTCATAGAAAGATGGAGCCCGAAGGGAAAACCACTCCAAAAAATTCCAAGATTCCCTGAGATTTCATAAAGATTTCCAATGATTCCCAAAGAGTGGTTAACCCCTCGGCATATTCTAATGCACGTGGAAAACTTTTGATTCCTCGCTCTGTAGGTGTAATGTGTAATGTGTAGGCATCGCTTCATGTTATCTGCAGGATGTTTGAGATCTAGGAAAAGCTAATCCTACTTCCCGTGCCATTGCAGAAGGGTATTCATTATCTTAGTCTAATTACCGTGAGAAGGGTTATTATTTTACTGATGTTTTTACGTGATTTTTCTCGCCTTCTTTAGTACGTGTCCATCACATATCATCATAGGACTCCTCAGGTGCTGTTATAGATTCTCTGGACTCGGAGCTATTTTCCTTTTTACACTCGATTGAAGTTTCACGGTATACTTAGAAATTTTTAATCAGTATAAATCAGTATCAGGTCATAATTTATTTGATTAGGCCCATCCTATTTTGGAGACATGGCAGTAGGATGGTTGGTCCTAAGTAAGGCCATCATCACTAGTTTGAATACTATCATAGAAATGTCTAGTCTAGCGGATTGAACGCCCTGCAGAAGTTTTAGCACCTTTAGAACCTAGCCAGTGCATTTCGTACATGATTGCTAGCACTACATCTTGCTGTATTGCGATTATGTTTAGAGCATAAGGCTTCCTATTTACATAAATCACCAATGGTGATACGAAATTGCCAGACTTCTGTACTCCCGAGAAGTAGTCTCGCGATGACGCCAAGTCCCGCTGACGTTAGCGTGATTTGGCGTCATCATGAAAATCTGTATTCCGTATTGAGTAGAATTTAAAGGCCTTGGTTGATTTGGGTGTCTACGCACTAACTCAGAGGAGAAAATCTGAGCTTGCTTAAACTGGAGCTGAGAGATCTGCGAGAGACTCAAAAGCTCTTCATGTCTTCGTCTTCTATTTGCTCTTGTCTGGAGAACCGCCGATGTTTTGTCATAATAGGTACTGCGAGTATTGTACTAGTATATATTTTGGTCGAATCAGTGGCGACCTATCCCCCATATTGGTTACTCTTGTTTATGATTACATGCCCTCAAGGCAACTTACAGCACGATATCCCTGGCGTAGCCAATGAGTCTTTCTATTATATGGACAACAATATGTGGCGTGTATGTACGTGTAGACCCCGCAATCGATAGATCGGTTTATTGTTTATGAGGTGAAGATTTGCGTGGAACTCTATGTTTAGTCTCGCTGCGAGTTACAGGGAGTGATTGGGCGGGCCCTGGCATTGAAAATAACTCAGATAGTCAACAGACGGGTATAGATAATTGGTAATTGCGAAAATGTTCGCGGCATGCATAAAGTTCGTCTGGATGTTGGGCTAGGTCATGTGTTATCTGGGAAGCAGGGCGTCATGCACACAAGCTGGAAGCCTGCTGGTCATGGCATTTGGCACCCTTACGTACACAGCCATGCACCAGGTCATCGATACATCTTCGCCTACGATTATCCGTAAGAGCTTGACGTGGTGTGTGATAGAGAAAGGAATCGTATTGATTAGCCCTTGTCTTGACAGACTTGTCAGAAAGACCCATGGTGTTCACTTCCGTTGACTTCGCAGCCTGAGAGGACCTCTACCTCTTTTAGCCCTCCAAAAAGGATACCAGATGGCGGCAGAGGAGTATCTATACCTTTCCGCCAGTCTTCCTGAGATTTATTTTTCTGAACATATTAAGGTGCCCTAATCGATGACGATGCAACTCAGCGCGGCCGCAAGGAGCTACCATGAGCCTATAATGAGCGTGAGCGCGGAAGCCTGACTTCTTATGGCTGAACTAACTAGCCAGGTGAATTCAGCTTACTGTGCACTTTCTTATCTCATCCCAGTCCCGTGTAAGCGACGCCACTTTTCAATACTCAATCTTTCATCGTCACCAGGTACCAGGTACCAGGATGATTCTGGAGTTCATCTTTGCTCCACAGACCTTCTCCTCACCGGGGGGGGGGGGGGGGGGGGGGGTAGGAATGGCTTTATGTGACGTTATGTGTAGTTCAGAAAAATCCTGGGTGGGGGGGGGGGGTTTAGGGTCACGGGGAGGGGGGGGGGGGGTTTAGGGTCACGGGGAGGGGGGGGGGTTTCGCCTATATTTTTTGGTTTCACATTGCCATTACCATGTTAATTTTCCGGTCATGGGGGAGGGGGGGTTTAACGCCCTAACCCCCACCTCCTCCCGCGGATACGACTATGATGCCTCCTTCATGCCTACCAGCCCACACACGGCTATGGTTCCTAGATGACCATGAGAAGCAACCAAGCACGTATTCAGAAATACACACCTAGGACGTTCCCCCCTCCTCCTCCGAAATTTGAGAAAATGAGAAAAGGGTAAAAAGGGTGTAGGTATATTAAAATATAGTTTTGAAGGAGCCGACGTAGAGCCGTTACGGGTCTTCCCACGATGGTTTTCAAAACAGGTGTCCATGACCAGACCCAAAACGGGAGGGTTTTAGCAAACCTGTGTTAGCAGTTTCTTATCACCTTTACCTAATGCCAGTTCTCAGTAATAGGTACTGATGCTCTGGAACTCTGCCAGGACCGCGCAACCTGTGGAGTACGTCCTACCGTTCATCGAGTAGCTCAAATTCGGTATGTAGGTACCTACCTAGTGCGTCTGGAGATGTTTTTGCGTTTTTTGCAACCATTTGGAGGTGGGCCGAAAACTTGGGCCAATCTTGGCCCTCAGTGCCCTCACACCCACAAAAAAAAAACCGAGTATAGGTAAGTAATATGAAAATGAGTGAAGAAAGCAAGAAATGAATTTTAGCTTTTCCTATATATTTTAGGAAATTTATCCTCACATTGCGACAGAATGGGTTTACTACTTCAGGTTGATAATAACAAAATATAGTGCCTCTCAGCAGCCGAGTGGTCAAGGGGTCCGCTTTGTGTCCTGAGAGGTCCGGGTTCGAATCCCGGCGGAACGGAAAAAAATTTCCGCTTCCGACATGGATGTATCAGCTTCAGCCCACTCCTAAACTGGCCTCGGCCCACTCATATTCGGCTTTGGCCACTTCGTCATCGGCTTCGATAAAAAAAAAAAAAAAAAAAAAAATCTAACAAACCAACAACCAACTCATTGGCGTATTTATGTTCCCTGAACGTCGCGCGTTAAAAAAAAAAATGAACACCTCACTCTCCTCAGCAGCCGAGCGGAGACCACTACGGTCCGAGTTCAAATCCAAGCGTAAGAAAAAAATTCCGGAATTTTTGAGTTATCAAAATTTATCACAAAATTTATCCAGATATGTATTTACATAAGGTACCTAAATACCGAATTTGAGAAAAATCGGATGAATGGTGTAAAGTACTGGCGCGCGACAGAGTGGCGTATGTGCGTACGTCTAACGGACATCTTTTAAAAACCTTTTTTTTGACTCGGGGAACCTCCAGGATCATATGGGACGATCATGACGTTTTGAAAATTCAACCCCCCATCCATGGGCGTAGCAGGACCCCCCCCCCCCCCCCTCCCCCTCTCCCGGGAATCCTCCTCATGCATGGCTTTTTGTGACGTTATGTGTAGGTCAGAAAAATCCTGGGGCCAGCTAAACAGTATCTGGGGGGCTAAGCCCCCCCAGCCCCCCCCCCCCCGGCTACGGCTATGCCCCCTCCCCTGCCTAAACGGTGCGTCGGACGAAAAACTTTTCAGACAAAAGTTGTAGGTAATACTGAGACAAATCTATATCAAAAAAGAACTCGATACCACCCCTAGGGCACAAGTTATGAATTTTTTTCGCCAACCCCTGTTTTTTCACCCTTATTCAATCATGAAGGGTGGGATCAAAAAACGTTACAAGAAAAGTGGTAGGTAGTATTTACTGTTCACAGCTTGTTCTCAAGAAAGTGAAATATATCATATATATAGGTACAATTAGGTAAACTTTTGAGCTGATGGTGGTTTTGGAATACAGCAGGGATCATGAAACGAAGACCTGTGAAGAAATTTTTCAAAAGTGGGACTACTGGTAGGTACGACTACCTAACAATAGGTAGATTTCAAAGAAAAATCTAAAATCAAAATGCAAAAAAAAAGTAGTCTCTTTCTAAGAAATTGGAAGTAAAAACAACAATGGCATCTTGTTATTAGTTGTTATCTTTCATTGGAAATAAACAACGTAGGTGAAGTCTTCAATAAGAAGGAGTGTGCGAAGTGCGGTAATTGTGGAGTACGGTGAACGCAATGTGTGCGTCTCCTAGGGCAGCTCGTCTCAAACTAACCGCATCAAGCCGTGCACTGGATTTTATGGCTGTTTTGCGATTTTTGCATGTTTTCAACTAGCCATATTTATTGTCCAAAAGGGAAATTGAAAAAACCGCTTCGATACATATCTACCTGCGACCTTCCTGTTTACAATTCCGAAAATCCCAATGTCTTCAGTTTAGTCGTATTGAGCCACGGCGTTTTTTTGCGAACAGTGTTTTGCAGCTCTTCTTTTTGGAAAAAATTTTTTTATTAGAAAACCAAAAGGAAATTCAAAAATCGGCTGCGATATAGTTTTAGATATTTATTCAATCTACCTTCGTGTGAAATTTCAAGAAGAAACGTTCAGTAGAAACCACGACAGACGTTTCGAAAGTCGCAATGTTAATTCAAATGGGGACAGTGCAACCTTAAACAAGTTTCTATAGTTAAGTGGGGGAAAGGGCTGAAGAGTGTCTAAAGCTTTGATGGGCTGAGCGCGACCCGTAATCGGCGCGGCGTTCGTTTCCTTGATGCATCGTGAATGGTGCATACCTACGGCATACTTAACTGCCGATGCACGTCCTCCTAGCTATGCCGTCAGTGAAGACTCCAGCACACCTGGAATGTTCAATGACCCTGTTCAGGGGTTGATCTGGCAGGTGGAGGTTCGGGAGAATAACAAAACGATGTTGCACGTAGGCGTCCCATGTACGAACTAACTTTATTATATAAACTTAGGGTGCATTTATGCTAGGTACAGTACTTGAGACCGAGCAGGCTCGGTTAGGGGCAGTACTTGAGACCGAGCAGGCTCGGTTAGGGGCAGTACTTGAGACCTAGCAGGAAGGTTCTTGCCCACAAGCTAAGTATGGGAGTAAAGGGGCCTAAGCTAAGTACAGAGATCTACTTAGCTACTTAGAGTACTGTTAGGTATATACATGTAGCAAGAGGCCCTCAGGGCTGGAAATACTCCTACCTATAGCTAATGGTATAGGTAAGATCTATTTTACTTTTATACAATGCTATGAAATGCCCTTAGGGCGAACGGGAGACCTACCTATACCTAATAATGTTCATAGGTATGAACATCCCGCCCGCCCTGGGACTTGGTCCCAGAAAAATATATGTATTATTCTTAAGACGAGGGGGTTAAAAAAATATACATTAGGGTAATATTTTAGGGGGATGTTCCGGTGTGTTGCCTGGACGTGTCTGGACGTTGGAATGACCGGAACGGATTGACTGGTTCTGGCGCCGCCCACCGTTCTTCACTGGTTGGAGCGGGTGTGAAACGATCACGTGACTGTTAGCCTTGCTGTTCCAGCACAGGAGGTCTGTGCCACTACAGGGGGTGGGCGAGAAGCTCTGTGACGTGAATACCGCGGGACGCCACGTCTGCTGGGTTATCCGTACTGGGGATATGGCGCCACGCAGATGAAAGAATGATTTTCTGGATCTCGTTGACCCTGTTTGAGAGTTAGGCCTTCCATTTACTTGGGTGGGAGCTGAGCCAAGTGAGGGTGATTGTTTGGTCGGTATGCGAACCTGACATCGACCGTTCTCGAGGATTGCCGATTGCTGAAAACATTTTTCAGCGCGATTCTTGTCTGGTGTCAACTTCGTCTGGGGAAGCTTGTTAAGTTGGGGCTCTATGGCGAGCAGGGACACCTCTGTAGATGCCTCTCGTAGGTTGGTGCTACCTGATGCGACTCCAGTGAGCACCCAACCAAAATGTGTTTGGGTGGCCGTCAGGCCACCCGCCGTGCGATTTTCATGCAGCATACTCTGGCCAACGACAGCGGCAGAGAGAATCCCCTGTATCTCACCTGGGTGGTGGAAGGTGGGGTCGGCCAGGTTGAGCCCGCGTAGGTGGGGCCAGTCCTGGCGCTGAATTTTGTCTGTTGGTAGTTGCTGATTTTCTAGCATCTCCATGGCGCTTGTGGTGACCGTGAAACTGGAGTGCAGGGATCGGAGTTTAACGTCCGTGAGTGTCTGATCAATTTCCTGGGTGCCCAGGACTGTCTTGATTGTTTTCTTGATTCTTTTGAACGGTAGGCGAAGGTTCTTCAAAACATCGACGTGAATGTAGGAGCTGGTGGCAGCCGTATCTAGAATCACGCGAATCTTGTGCACCTTCCCCTGGTAGTCTTCGACCCCGACATAAGCTGTGGTGAGGACGGCGACGTTACTATCAACGAGCGTGTTGGTGATACTGACTGTTTCCCGATGCAACATAGAATGGTGTTTTTTCTGGCACAACTTGCACGGGGAGTGGTGGCAGTCTTGACTACGGTGGTTCTGACGTAGGCAATTGCTGCAGAGTGAATGTTTTTTCACGATTGCCCACCTATTCTCGATGCTGGCTTTCCCGAAGACAGGACATCGGAACATTGGGTGGTCCAGAGAGCACTCCCAACATTGCTGGGTTTTCTGGCTACCACCTTGGTGGGTGGAGGGACGCTGCTGCGAAGTGGGGGGCGACCCCCTGTGTTCGCCAGGTCTGTCGGAAGGCTGCTGTGCTGGTTTCTTCTGTGAGGAACCGGAGCTTTCAGGCACTTCACTGTGTTTCTCCATAAAGTCAATCATGGTTTGGGCGAGTGGGGGGACCTGGGGGTCCTGTACCACCAACCACTGTCCCAAAGTCACTGGGTCGAATTTTCGAATTAAGATTGATGTGAACGGATAGTCAGCTGCCTCCAAATTATAGCCATGGAGTGTGAGGGCGCGTCTCACATCTGTTGCAGTATCAGCAATTTTCGCCAAATCAGCAGGGCTGGTTGCTGGCGGAATATCATACAATTTGTGCATGAGGGCGTGCACAGATTTTGTCTTTTTGTCGTACTTCTTCTTCAGTCTCTCCCAGGCCTCAGCGAAAGCACCTGGGGTAGAAGGGAAGTTTGCAATGGTTGCTTTTGCTTCTCCACGAAGGCTATCATGAAGAAATTGCAATTTCTGAGATTCAGTGAGGTTGGGGTAATATCCGATGCCATCTTGGAATAGGGAGGCGAAGGTAGTCCAACCAGCAAAATCTCCAGAAAATATGGGTAGTTTGAGAGCGGGTAGTTGGATCCCAGGGCCGCCATAGTGATCCCGTGATGACGAGCCAGCGTCCGAAGGCGGAGAACGCACTGGCCGCTTGTCGTTGAGATCTGATATGACCAAAAACAGGCGTTGTTTGGCATCCAGATAGTGGGTGGTGAACTCGTCAACTTCTTCGTCTGAACAAGTTTTTATAAGATCTTCATGATTGTCTTGTAACTGGATTAATAATTTTTCACTTTCAGTTATGTTTAGCTCACAAACTTTGGCACTTATATTGTCTTTTGTGGCGACGGTCTCAATGTTGGTAATGGCAGCTATCAGGGCTCGCTGGTGTCGTTTCATTCGCTCCATCTTGATGAATGAGCTGGAGGAAATCGAAAACACGAACCTGGGCCGAAGCTTGTAGAGGTGAATTGGATCACGAACGGGCTGGCCGAAACGTGGAGCGATGAAATTCTCAGGTACGAGCTGGTCGAACCGTGAGACGTTGAATTGGATCACGAACGGGCTGGCCGAAACGTGGAGCGTTGAAATCCTCAGGTACGAGCTGGTCGAACCGTGAGACGTTGATTTGGATCACGAACGGGCTGGCCGAAACGTGGAGCGTTGAAATTCTCAGGTACGAGCTGGTCGAACCATGAGACGTTGATTTGGATCACGAACGGGCTGGCCGAAACGTGGAGCGTTGAAATTCCCAGGTACGAGCTGGTCGAACCGTGAGACGTTGATTTGGATCACGAACGGGCTGGCCGAAACGTGGAGCGTTGAAATTCTCAGGTACGAGCTGGTCGAACCGTGAGACGTTGAATTGGATCACGAACGGGCTGGCCGAAACGTGGAGCGACGAAATTCTCAGGTACGAGCTGGTCGAACCGTGAGACGTGAAGATTAACCTCAGGAACGCACTGGGCTGAACCGTGAGGCGATAAGTTGACCACGAACGAGCTGGGCCGAAACGTGGTGCATTGAAGTTCTCAGGAACGAGCTGGGCCGAACCTTGAGTTGTGAAGATTTACCTTAGGAACGCACTGGGCTGAACCGTGAGGCGATGAGTTGACCACGAACGAGCTGGGCCGAAACGTGGTGCATTGATGGTCTCAGGAACGAGCTGGGCCGAACCTTGAGTTGTGAATATCTACCTCAGGAACGCACTGGGCTGAACCATGAGGCGATGAGTTGACCACGAACGAGCTGGGCCGAAACGTGGTGCATTGAAGATCTCAGGAACGAGCTGGGCCGAAACTTGAGATGTGTTAAATAACCTCAGGAACGCACTGGGCTGAACTGTGAGGTGATGATTTGACCACGAACGAGCTGGGCCGAAACGTGGTGCATTGAAGTTCTCAGGAACGAGCTGGGCCGAACCTTGAGACACGAAGATTAACCTCAGGAACGCACTGGGCTGAACCGTGAGGCGATGAGTTGACCACGAACGAGCTGGGCCGAAACGTGGTCCGTTGAATTTTCAGGAACGAGCTGGGCCGAACCTTGAGATGATTTGACCACGAACGAGCTGGGCCGAAACGTGGTGCGTAGCAAAATTCCAGAATGGGCTTGGCCGAAACATGGAATTTTTTCTGGCGTGAGATTGTCTCTTCACCAAAAAGCATGGGAGCTCAGGTAGTACAGCAAGCCGCGAGAAGCACGGCTACGAGCCGAGTAACACGCACTATACCGCACATATTTGTCTATAAAAGTCACTGCAAAACTTACACGTGCAGGCTGGTGATGGCATGCGCCGGGTGGCCTTGAGGGGTGGTGCCGTTAGGCGGAGGTGCCGCTAGGTGGCGAGCTCGCATTCTCCAGGCCCGGGAAGGGCGACAGGCCGGAGGGTAGACTCATGGTGCCAATAGTGACGAACAGGTAATCCATACTGGTCACGAACTGTTGCACTTTTCACTGTTAATACTTTTTGAAAAACACCACTGGCTTATTAGTCCATGAGCTGTTTACCACTTGTATGAAAACGATGGGGACGCATGACCCGGCGCGGAAAACCCCCGAACATGACCTTTGACCGTTAGTGAGAAACAAAATTCACACAACGGAAAGGGCAGCAGATTGTTTCGGGGGTAAGAGTGAATTTCTATGAGGGTACAGCACGGCTGCACCAGCATAAAAACCACAATGGGATGTCGTGATGGGCAAGTGTACGAGTCATCCACAATTCGGGACCCCAAAAATCCTTACCAAGTGCCCGGTGTATTCCACAATGCAGCTTGGGGGAAAAAAGGAGAGGCTTGCGCCATGAGGAACTGCAGGCACTGGGCCCACAGCTCCAAACCCAAAAAGTGTCCGAAATGCATGGAAGTGCCCACACTAATCCGATTGCACTGCTAATTTTCCCATCCTAGGGACACCACCAAGAGCACCGAGTGCATGAAAATAATTGAGGGATATTCTCCCAACAATTAATTTTCAGAGGCACAAGGCAGGACAGAACCACAAAACATGGTTAGGCCATGAGCCAAAACCATGCGTTGACTCGAGGAGTGAACCGGCTAGTCAGGAACATTAAACAGGCAGGTTTCCCACCGAAAAATCCACTTACCAATCCCGATGTGCCAGCCAGATGACTGAAGGCTGGAGCTGGTAGGCGTCGTTAACCGCGAGAAGGACCATGTTCAGGGGTTGATCTGGCAGGTGGAGGTTCGGGAGAATAACAAAACGATGTTGCACGTAGGCGTCCCATGTACGAACTAACTTTATTATATAAACTTAGGGTGCATTTATGCTAGGTACAGTACTTGAGACCGAGCAGGCTCGGTTAGGGGCAGTACTTGAGACCGAGCAGGCTCGGTTAGGGGCAGTACTTGAGACCTAGCAGGAAGGTTCTTGCCCACAAGCTAAGTATGGGAGTAAAGGGGCCTAAGCTAAGTACAGAGATCTACTTAGAGTACTGTTAGGTATATACATGTAGCAAGAGGCCCTCAGGGCTGGAAATACTCCTACCTATAGCTAATGGTATAGGTAAGATCTATTTTACTTTTATACAATGCTATGAAATGCCCTTAGGGCGAACGGGAGACCTACCTATACCTAATAATGTTCATAGGTATGAACAGACCCTGTCTACTAGTGATGTGCGGGCATGGCTGCTAGCTAGTTTTTATTTTATTTATATGTATAGGGAGTTGTTAACTACATATATGATATCCCTTTCTGGGGTCCATACAAGGCTAGTTTTGCGTCTGCCTGAAAACCTGAAGATGCCAGATGCAGGCAGGCAGATTGTGGTTGTCGTTACCCGTTCAATGGAGGACCTACTAACCAACAAAAAATGTCCAGCCCTTGGTGAACCTTACCATTTTGGGTGTCGGAGCAGTATGGAGTATGGACACGCGGGGCTCGGGTCTTGGCTTTGCCTCAAACTCTGAAGCGCGTTTGACTCAGAATGCTGACTGACGTCATCGGGAGCGCCGAGCGCCCACTATCCCTCCATATCTTCCATTGACATTATTACAGAATTCCTCCGTTATCAGTTTTGGTAGGACCTGAAAAGTTAAACTTCCACTGTGTGTTGTAGCAGTCAGCTCAGCTATTCATTTCTCTCGGCTTTACAGGGACTATTTGGCTGGATTTTAAGTTGAATAATTTTACTGTCGCCTTCAAGTGCCGAGTTTAACCTCATTTGACATTTCCTGACCTTTGGAGTTCTGCGAATACAATCGGACCGGGCTTTCTTATAATTCGTGTAAGATATCAGGAAGGTACTACCGTTGTGTACCCTTTATTCGGAATCCATTAGGACATGCATGCCAAAGCCGAAACTTGCCTGTGGAAGGACCAGACAAGGAATTGTCTCGTCTATTCATCAGATTAGACATACAGTTCTGCGTTTTAACAGTTCTTCCCCGATTCCTGAATGGAATGGAGAATCGTGCCGTCGGTTGAGAAGTGCTGTGTTATCATATTACATTACAAATCAACCATCCGTTGCTGTGTCACTGAGGAAAACATTAGTGTTAGAGCCATGTTACTGAGTACGAGTTTTATGGAGTTTTTGGTTGGAGCGCCTACGCAGGGACGTGACCAGCGCTACAAAGCCATTGCCTGGATGAATGGGCAATTGCAATTCAATTGCATCGGACGGTGTCATTCTTCGAGGGAATTGCAGTGTAGACCAAGGTTGCGGCTTGCGGGCGGGAAACGCCGCAGGCTAGGCACCATGCACACGCCTTCTGGCAGTCATCCCGCTCATAGGTAGGAAAGACGCTAAAAAAGCACTGAAGAAATCCTGAAGTGCGAATATTGCAGGTGATCTTCAGGGAACCTTCGAGCTCGTCCATTTATTTTTCTTCAGAGCAGTTGTAAAGGAAATCTTATTTTTAATTTGCTGGGCTTTTTCTTGTGCTTTGCTTTTGCTTCCACCTTGACCTTGGAGTGGTTACCCCTTCGGGGTTCATCTTTCTATGATTATCGTTGGGAATCTTTGGAAATCTTTATGGAATCTCAAGGAATCTCTGGAGTGGTTACCCACTCGGAAAAATCTGACGTGCCTTATCCATGTCGGCATGCTAGAGAGCCTGCGGAAGCAGTGGAAGCAGGGCTTGAAGGATTTTAGTGATTTTCAGATGGTGCCCCTGAGAAACATTGTTAAAGTTTTGAGCAAAATGTTTAGCCTAAGGCTGAATTTCACCACCTCACGATAGTGCCTTTTAACGTTCGAATAGCTATCGATTCGAAAAAGCAGACATCCTCTCGTTAGGTTTTGTTGTGTCAACAGAATTCGCCTGCTTTGTTTACGTCAAATTTATTTCAACAATTTCAATCTAAAAGTGGAAATATACGTGAAAAAACCCTAATTTTTTTGGAGAAAGAAGTTAAAATGTTGATTAGACTACATTATACTACACCAAATGAGTCGCAGGTATGAAAATTACCGTTTTCGCTAACGCACGGAAAATCCACTCGAAAGCTAACGAAACGGTAACGGTGCATGGTGAAAGCCGTTAACATTTTTTACCGATACGATAGCGCTATCGTGTACACGATAGTCTTCACGTTAAAGTGGTGAAATCCAGCCTAAGTTGTGGACGGGTCCCTTATTGGTACTCCACCGGAACCACTACCATTTAACTAAATGAACGTTCGGCTGATTCGCCTTGCAGTGGCACTTCATGTAACCATGTATACGAAATAAAATGACAAAAAGCGTGTGAATGAATGAGCTGTGCTCAGCATAGCGTGGTGCCTGTAGGTATGAGTTATGGACTAATAATTATATACTCCGTCACCGCGCAGCGCGAACCGCGACAGCCTCTTGGATCCTGAGTGCCTATCCTTGTCTTCTTCTGGGTCCTCGAAAACCCCAACAAGAGCCCTTGTGCAGTTCCGATGACAATCCGGCTTAAGATGCTGACGTCTACACCGGGAGTTTTTAGCTCAAAAGGTCTTTCGAAGTCAGGGCATGTTGGTGGGCTGTGGTTCTGTGTCAAAAGGTTGTCACTTCTCTAAAATTCTGCTTGTAAAATCGATGCCCGAATCGTAAAACATTTCAAGCCAACTTGAGATTCATGTTTATCGTATTTTAACTTCGAAGATATTCCATAATGTCGTATCTAATAACATCAGTAATGACTAATGACAATGACCAACTTGAGAGCGAATATACATAAAGCAGCTTGCTACCACCAAATGTAAATTATGTAGGCGCCTGATCTCACTAGGAACATTTATTCAAGTGAGTGATTTTTAGACTACTTGGTAAAGCAGTAGTTGTGTCGTCAGAGTACTGCATCCGTATTGTATTATACTAATGCCATTTGGTGTGGGAGAAGAAATGAAAGCTTCGCAAATCAGTGACGGATGGTTTCAACGAATGTTGTTGGCCATTCGAGCATTCGTTCAGTCATCGAAACTTGCATAATGAACAGTTCGTGACCCAGCTGTCCTGGAACCTTCGTTGACCTCTGACCTCGACGTGTCTGTAGCTTTAGTCTGGCCATTCGGTCTCTATAGCCTTCGAAAATCACCTGCCTTTGTTTGCTGCACCATTCCAAAAATTCCTTACGACACGACCCAGTGCCTTAAGAGGTGTGTGTCCAATTGGTTTTTTTTATTCGGTGTCCTGAGTTATGGCGACCTGCACAGTGGGTACATGTAAAACGGGGCGCTGAACTGCGATTCAGGCGCGCACTCGGAGGTTAGTTGAGGTGCAGGGCGCAGGCATGGCCCATAACTCATGATTTGGTGCAGAGCTGGCACCGTCAGGCAGCAGGCTCAATGGGGCCCGCTATGGGCCTGCCCCCTGCTGACCTGCGCCTGCGCATCATGACCCGATCATTGGTCATGGCGTGGTGAACTCTACTGCAACCGTGGAAAGATCTTAATTTTGATAGCCATTTTCTTATGCTCCCGACGCAAGTTTTGTCTTTCATTCGTAGTCGATGACTTTTGAAAATCTCTTTCGTGCCTCTGAATGGAGCAGGGCATTTTGTTATGGAGTCTTCTTATCGCCTGGATTGTCTCAAATTGAAGAAAGGACTATCAGACTCTGACTTGCCCTGATTGACATTCATGCAGTCAGATAAATAATGAAGTTCGGGTGATTAGGAACCTGAACCCTTTAGAATGGTGTCCTTTACGTCCTGGTAATTATTTTGGTACTGTGCATGGTGCCTGCTGAGCACAACTTAGGGTTAATTCCACAACCGTTCGTGTCATTCCTTTTAAAATGTCTGGTTGGTATAGATAGTTGCAGTTCCACAAAAGTAGCCGGCAGTTCTGCGAAGAGAAAGAAAGTGGACGAGTGGCTCTTGCAAGGCTTACGATATACCTAGATGTCTCCAGCGCTCCGGCGCGGCGTTATTGCAAGTCTCCACTGATCCGATTGTCTTCAGTCTTTCCTCAGAAGGGTACTGTGGAGTATTCACCTGATTTTGAAAAATGGTGAATCTGGAAATTTAATCAACAAGGAAATTTATTTGCCAAATGAAAATTATAGCACAGTTTACTGTGATCGAAGATCCGATATGATGGCACTGTTTTATTTGCTTGGTTTCCTACTTTGTATGACGGATGCTGGCGAGAAACACCTTGGCAGTCTCGACGTTATACTTAAAATGATCCTGTCTCAGAGGGGGGCGAATTTTGTCTGTCTTGAAGTTGGTTACGGAGAGACAAAACATAAATGTGTAAAGTTTGTTTTTGAACATTTCTCTTCTAATGAAAATCCCGAGGGGGTAACCACTCCAGAGATTCCTTGAGATTCCATAAAGATTTCCAAAGATTCCCAACGATATTCATAGAAAGATGAACCCCAAAGGGGTAACCCATCCAAAAAAAAATCCAAGATTCCCTGAGATTTCATTAAGGTTTCCAATGATTCCCAACGAGATTCCCAACAAGTGGTTAACCCCTCGGAAGATCCGCACTTTCCTCTGTAGTATTCTTAAGATAAATAGCGGTCATGTTGAGTGTCTTTTTCTGCGGATGAAACGTCTCCATTAAAAGACGTGTTGTTGGCTTGTTGACACCGAGGCTACAAGCTTCGCCCATTACTTTTCCATTGTTCTGCTTCATTGTTGCAAGTTTCTTCTACCTCCAGCTCTGTTCCAGTGCAGCGTGCACCTAATGAATCATAATACGGTATAGTGCGCTTGCTCCGTGTCTAGTTGTCTACTTTCTATAGTTCGTTTTGCCCTCGGTGTTACCCATGTCTCATTAACTTGGGGATGCTGTTGCACTGGCCGTTACGTCAGGCTCGATGCGGAAGTATGTCTTAATGCTTACACAAATGCAGTAGGTATCGTATACATAGTACCATTTTATTGGACACGTGCGAAGGATATAGCCTGTGAAAGGGTCATGGTCCTAACTGGGTTGTTTTCTATTTTATACCGTGTAGATGGCCAGTCCTAGGTTGAATGTCCGAGACACGAACCACTATCGCTATGCTTTCCACTTTTCCAAGATTGCTAAGGGCTGACGGCTTTATGTAGGTATTTTTGATAACTTTTATTAATTAGTTGAGATCTCAAAGTCAGGTTGTTGTGTTATATATTTTCCTATAGTACATCCGGTTGGTGTGGCTTGGTGGGTGCCTCGTCTTTCTGGCTGTGGACCGATCGGCGTGTGTAGCGCCCCAGCCCGGCACTTAGCATTGTTTTCCAGAACAGCACCGCACGCGGACGTGCGCGCCCGCCCGCTGAATGGCCCCGGGATGCAAATTGGCCTGCCCAATGCCCAACCTCAAATCACCTGGTCACGACGTGATCGATGCTGTGGTGCCCATCAAGCCTGGTACACATGAAAAAAAAGTATAGGAAATTTAGGTCTCTGTAGAGCCGTTGATCTGGAAGTTTCGCCGCAATTTAGGTAGGACTTGGTTCGTATCGCTCCGATTTTATTCTTTTGTAATTTGTTCCACTCGATGGAGAATAAAAAATCTGAGATACAGATTATTGGTTTCTGGATTTTTTCAGACTCCCATAAATTTCGCAGGATTGAGTTTCCTTTGCTCCAACCTTGTCTAGGGTGAGGATGTAGGAGCATTCTCGAAAGGCCTTATTACACGGAACTACGAAACCCCTTTCTCTCGACTTCAGAAGCACCCTGCAGTCTCTGCAATGCTCTTTATAAGACGTTTCCTTTTATTTCAGGCATGCATCGATGACAACTTGGAGATGGTGGAGTTCCTCGTAGCGCACGGGGCCGATGTGAACCGCGGCGACAACGAGGGATGGACGCCGCTCCACGCGACCGCGTCCTGTGGCTTCGTGTCTATCGCCAAGTTCCTCATAGAGAGCGGAGCAGACGTCGCCGCCGTCAACAATGATGGAGAACTCCCCCTGGATATCGCTGAGTCGTCCGCCATGGAGGACATTCTCCAGGAGATCATCGACCAGAAAGGTGATTGTTATCATTTTCTGTATTGCGTTTACGCTGCATGGCTTTAACTGAGACCTGTACGAAATATTCCTTCTCAGCAGGTCTTATATATTTAAACTTTAAGTTATAGCTAGTTATTCTAGGGCTTAAAAGGTCCTGAAGCATATAGGGTATATCTTGAAATACAGCAGCACCCATGGTGTGAGACTGAGTTGGCAATAAATTTTCGACTCATAAAGAATGAAGTTAGTTATTGGTTTAGGCATATTATGGCCTATTGTTGCTTCCCAGATGGTTGACTTTAACAGCCACGTTAGGATGGGAGAATGTCTAATGCCTAATATATAAAGCCGTTTCGTAATATAACGGATGATAAAATCCATCAAGATGTATTTGTCTAATCCGGATTAGTGTGAGAGCGTGCGGTGTGATTAGGCGCCGCAGGGTCTCCCGCTCGGACTTACAAAGCTGGCTTTGTATCGGAACGGTGCACTACATTACACTGCTCACTGCGCGACTCATCTGTCATACCCCATGCTGCTTTTGACGGATTATCTTGCCCACAAGTGGCCCCTGAATTATTGCCATAAATACTGAGAGTCAAGAGCGGGCGGACCCGAAAAGGGCAGAGGGGCCCAGGGTTGGTCGCGGTCGCCGCTTATCGTCGGCTGGGATCTCGCCCGCAGCTATGATGATCACGCTTGGTTTCGCTTGTTCTGTCTGATTGGACTTGACGAGAAACACCTTGGGAGTATGAGCTGACGCGCCTGTGGCCCTGGGTGACCCCCGAAATATCACCTCCGTCCCGCGTCCAGACATTGGCAATGTTAAAAATTAGCATTGCGGAAATTATCCCAGAATTTCGACTAGATTCGCTGTTGTCCCATGGTCGCGACCAATTTCACCTTGACCATCTGAGCCGAAGCTGTACCTGTGCAACAGGACCCTCAGACACTTCGAAAAATTTGAAAATTTAAAAATGATAGTACTCAGCGATGATGATATTGCTTGGTTTCGCTCTTTCTCTCTGATTTAATCTGATGAGAAACACCTTGGCAGTCTGAGCTGAATCGATTTACAAAAATTATAGTTCTCAAAAACCTTCTGTGGTTATTATTATGTATCATTCCTCTTCCCCCTAACCTTAAAGGCGATGATGATATTGCTTGGTTTCGCTATTTCTCTCTGACATATTCTGATGAGAAACATCTTGGCAGTCTGAGCTGACTCGATTTACAAAAATTATAGTTCTCAAAAACCTTCTGTGGTTATTATTATGTATCATTCCTCTTCCCCCTAACCTTAAAGGCGATGATGATATTGCTTGGTTTCGCTATTTCTCTCTGACATATTCTGATGAGAAACACCTTGGCAGTCTGAGCTGACTCGATTTACAAAAATCATAGTTCTCAAAAACCTTCTGTGGTTATTGTTATGTATCATTCCTCTTCCCCCAACCCCATTGGCGATGATGATATTGCTTGGTTTCGCTATTTCTCTCTGATTTATTCTGATGAGAAACACCTTGGCAGTCTGAGCTGAATCGATTTACAAACATTGTAGTTCTCAAAAACCTTCTGTGGTTATTACTATGTATCATTCCTCTTCCCCCCAACCCCACTGGCGATGATGATATTGCTTGGTTTCGCTATTTCTCTCTGATTTAATCTGATGAGAAACACCTTGGCAGTCTGAGCTGACTCGATTCACAAAAATTGCAGTTCTCAAAAACCTTCTGTGGTTATTGTTCTGTATCATTTTTCTTCCCCCCAGCCTTATAGGCGATGATGATATTGCTTGGTTTCGCTTTTTGTCTCTGATCTGAAGTGACGAGAATACCATGGCAGTCTGAGCCCAAATTATCATTAACCATTGCTAAATTTTTAAATACTTCCAAATCCCTGGCTTAACAAATAGACGCCTGATGTGTTTTCAGCGATGATGATATTGCTTGGTTTCGCTGTTCTCTGTCTGATTTAACCTGATGAGAAACACCTTGGCAGTCTGAGCTGACTAGATTTACTAAAATTGTGCTCTCATAGGGTTATTATACTTCATACCTCTTCCTCCTGACCCTACGTTGTAGCAACTTAGGCGATGATGATATTGCTTGGTTTCGCTTTATACTCTGATTTAAAGTGACGAGAATACCTTGGCAGTCTGAGCCCAAAGTATCTTTACTAATTGATCAATTTTAAAAGTGCTTCGAACGCCGAAGCTTAATCCATGCCCGAAATGTGATTTCAGCGATGATGATATTGCTTGGTTTCGCTCTTCTCTATCTGATTTAATCTGATGAGAAACACCTTGGCAGTCTGAGCTGACCCGCTTCTCTGAAATGGCGCAAGTTAAAATAAATGAAAATAGGTAAATTCAGTCAGAAATGTTGAGCGGTGTCACTCCTCCCGCCCTTGTTGATTTTCCAGTAGAAAGGGTAGACAGGCTGGCAGACATGGGTGACTCACTCGGAGCCCGGTGCAGGTATCTGTACAGGTATCTGGGTCACTGCCGCGTCTCATCGGCTCAGCCGCTCTGTGCCGCATGACTACCTTCCTCCCAAAGGCAAATCGCCAGTGATGCACGATGCTGGAACCAGAACAAGCCTTTCTTGTTCTTACCCTTGTTCTTGAAACACCCCTCGTGTTCTTACGATTGAAACATTCCGTTCTTGCGACTTAGGGGAGTTTTACCTATTCCCTAGGTCTGTCCGATATCTTACTCGCTCTTCTTGTTCTTGCTACGTCAGTAAATACTCGTCAACCCAAGTCTGGATTACATTGGTTAAACTGAGGTTTCTCAAGCCGAACTTTAAAAAGCATTTTGGCTGTTCAGTGATGCTGCAGGCCTCACTTGTCAGCAGCGCATCACTCGCTGTGAGTTTCCATGTTTACAATTGGAGAGCGTTTGTTTTGTTGATCGCCTCGTGCTTGATTTACATAGCCATGCGCCCGCACCCTATGGACCCCTGTTAACATTAGCGCCGCTGCCTGGACATTGCCCTTCACCACCTTAGGGGACTGGTGCCGCATAGACGCAGCTTTATAGAGCGAGTTTTCTTTCTTATCGACTTTACTCTGCTCATCCCTACTCTCGTTCCTGTAGTACAATTTTAACTTTAAATTCTTATAATGAAACCACGGTTGTGATAGTTGGAAAACAGTCATGCCAATGTTCGGCACTTATCAGAGGTTAAATATATAGTGATAAATTTATCTGACCATAAAACTGGACTTGTGAAATTCAGCCTAAGTGGTATGAATGGGAGCTGACGTGATATCAAGCTTTTCGAGCGGCTGTCGCGTGAGCATGACCATTTCCCATTGTTGTAGGTACAAGGTTATGTTCAAGTTCGCTAAACACCATGTTTGTGTTATCAGCCAAATATGATGCCGAAAATATGGCTCCTGGATTGCAAAGAGTATTCTTGTTTTTCCTTCAGGGGTCCGGGGAAGATTTCCCAGATCTAAATTCCGCGATCATCCCGAAGGATCCTGTGGTTTGCGTTACCTGAATCCTAATTTTTTTCTGGCCTCATATTTTTATTCAATATTGATTTCTGTTCGTTATAATTTATCTCTTTTTCACCTGACTAATGGTAATTGTCAAAATTCGTTTTGAAAATTGAGTTTAAAGTGTTCAAGGTGCAGACTGAACTGAGCATGGTCAAGGCGCAGCTAACAATTTTTTTGGCAGTATTGGACAGAATTGTCCTGTATAGGAGGGCACTGCTTCTTTCGAGTGTACCTATAGGTCGTCTCCGCATAGCCTGGAGCATTGTTCTTTGTAACACCTCAGTGGATTTGCGTAAAACGGGTAAAACTGTGAGCAGAGATGGTGACATGGTACTCTGGGCACTCGTCACCGTGACCCGCGCTAATCTTTAGTGACAGGCTTCTGTAGCAGTAAGTAGGTTGCGGACTTGCAAGTACCTATACTCTGAATCAAATGCAACGCACGTCAACTTGCAATACAGGCGCGTATGTGCGTCTCGGAGTAGGAGCCTTGGGGCTGATTTGTTCGTCTATACGAGTTCACTGGATGTTACTGACATGCTTGTTCTCGGGTGTTTTCTAGTCTTCGAACTGGCCAAGTTGGTAGCAGACCTCAGACCTCGATTCTTTGTCTCGCACTGAGGCTGGCTTAGCTTGTATAGGGGTACAGGTAGGTCCAAGCTATGGTAAAGGTTACTATACCGAGGATATACATGACTTCCCCTTGTTTTACATATGAGATTTAACATACCCCTTGTTAATTTTTCTCCAGCTCACAACTTCCTGCCACCCTAACTGGATGGAACTGCAAAGCAGATGTTTCTGACAGACTTCCTGCCTAGCCTAGTGAGACCCCGCGCCAATCCCTCTTAAAGTTCTTCCGCCGTTAAAGAGTGGAGATACCGAGGTGGTAACCACTCCAGAGATTCCCTGAGAGTCCATAAAAATTTCCAAAGATTCTCAACGATATTCATAGAAAGATGAACCCCGAAGGGGTAACCACTCCAAAAAAAATTCCAAGATTCCCTGAGATTTCATAAAGATTTCCAATGATTCCCAACCAGATTCTCAACGAGTGGTTAACCCCTCGGGAGATACGTAAACCCACAGTAAGACAGGGGGCTGTGTGTTCCCCAAGCGTACGGAATGATTGTGTGGTTCAGTACACGTACTTGAGTACTTGATAGCAGTGGCAGCAATACCCTCCTTGGCCGAGCGTAGTCGAGAAAGGAAGTCCGCAGATGCCTAGGTGTCCCTGCGCCTTGTATGCCCTACTGGTGTCCACATGCCTGGAGGCCCGAGGCATGCATCAACATTCAAGATGCCAGCCTTTCTCGAGGCGTACCCCGCTTACCTCGTCTGTTTTTCAGTTCCCACGATTTTCAGTCTAGTTTTGGGTCCAGTCTCCATTTGGACCATTGTAATTTCATCATTGGCGCTTCCATCGTACAGGAAATTCTCAATTTTAGAATGGAAGTATAGTATTCGGGAAGTGGCCTCTACCAAGCTGAAACCAACCAACGTTTCTTCTATTTGAAGCCTTTATTTGACGCGTTTACTCTCATTTGTATGGCCTGCGAAGCTTTGACAGTTTATTTTAGATACTTGTTGCATTTCAGCTTGTTCTGAATTACAAAATCTTTTGTTGTGCAAGAAAAGGCAAAATGAAACCTACAAATTAAGCCCACCACTACCCCTAACCGTTTTTCATTCCAGGAATCGACTGCGAGGAGGCACGAAACAGAGAGGAACGGCTGATGTTGGACGATGCCCGTGCCTGGCTAAACGGTAGTTCTGACACAGTTGACCCTATGAAACCCCACCCCAAGACTGGTGCTACAGCTCTCCATGTGGCCGCTGCCAAGGGCTACATCAAGGTCCTTAACCTTCTCCTGCAAGGTGAGTGTGTTATCTAACTGTGAAATTAGCTAAGACAAATTTCTTCTATAGGATTCGAACCCGAGACCTCTGACTTAAGAGTCATGACTTCATGCTGTGACATATTTTGTCATTCTCGTCTTGTAAGCATAGGTTGAAGTGACGTTTCAGTTTAACGCTGAGTCTGTTTGCAGCTGACCCCGATGTGGATGTACAAGATCTAGATGGATGGACGGCTCTCCACGCGGCTGCACACTGGGGACAGAAAGAGGCCGCACAGCTACTGACCGACCACTTCTGTAATATGGACGTCAAAAACTATGTTGTGAGTCAATTTTTTTCACTTTCATTGAACGCCAACTTCAAATTTCGTCAAAATTATCATCTTTCGAAAATGTTGCTCATTGTCATACCTTGCCTTGTCGCAGCCATTATTTTTCAGCCTTTCTGTGAGATACCTATGCCAAAAGAGTCTGTGAGGATTGTTGTAGTAAATAGCTGATGGTTTTTAGGGCCAAACAGCAATGGACGTGGCGGACAGCCAAATGGTGGAGGCGCTACAGGAGCTCAAGACGAAACAAGCCGCTTTACAGAAGGACAGGCCGCCGCCCAACCACCTCACCAATCGCGGCCTTCACTCCCCAAAAAGGCGGTATGAGTGTCAGATGATTAAGCGACTTATTCGTACTCTAGTTTCGTGGCATGCCTAAGATACCCTACGAATTTACAGTTACGATGACCCTTGAGCATACTTTTTATTCCGAAAAAACTTAACAACAACGCTTGTTTACATTTTGATACTCAAGAATAGGGTTCCACACAGCCTTTAGGAAACGGTCGATTCCTAACATTTCTTCGAATTATCGATAACATCCTAGCTAAAATAATACTTTCGCCTCTTTTGTTACTAACTGCTGTGTGTTTTCCCCCGTTACCGTGAAAGTCGCTGACATTGCAGGTCGTCCATAACCAGGTTGTCGGTGACGGACAAGACTAGCCTGATCAGCAAAGACGCAACGTCCGAGCGGCAGATCCTTGACCGTACCATCACCGAGGAGCCCAAGACAGGTCAGCTGGAGGATAGCTCCGAGAAGGAGGACCTAAGCACCAGCACGGACGACAGTCAAGTTGGTAAGAACTGCCAAGTTCAGAAGCTTTAGCAGGCTAGTCACTGGAATGCCAGAGAAAGAACCAAAGGATTATACAATAATTTTTTTAAACTGTGCCTCTCAGTGGCCGAGTGGTCAAGGGGTCCGCTTTGTGTCCTGAGAGGTCCGGGTTCGAATCCCGGCGGAACGGAAAAATTTCCCGCTTCCGAAATGGTTGTATTGGCTTCGGCCCACTCATATTCGGCTTCGGCCACTTCGTCTTCGGCTTCGGCCAAAAACATCTAACAAACCAACTCATCGGCGCATTTGTTCTCTGAACGTCGCGCGTTAAAAAAAAACTGTTGGATTTTTTTTTGTTCAGCTTACAGGGGTTTGATTGTATCCGTCCAAAAAAAAAAAAAAAAAAATGTAGCTTTCAAATTTAGTTATTCAGTGAAGACAAACAAAACAGAAACGTTTCTACTTTCCGTGTTTTGTAACTTAGTTTTGTAACTGTACTGTCCTTGCATGCGGCCGCAGACGAGTCATGGACGGATGACAGTTACGATTCGACTGAACCTGAGACTGAAGAAGAGGAGGGTAAGATGAGAAGGCTCATAGCGATCACCGTCATTGTCATCATCATCCTAAGATGAGAAGGCCGATAGCGATCACCGTCATAGTTATCATTGTCGTTTCATTTTCGCGCCTGTTTACTCTGTTTAATCAAATTTAATCTGATCAATTTTTCATTTATTATTATTAGTGACATGCTGCGGTTTTATTTATGTATTTGGTATTTCTTGCTTTATTGATGTTATTGAAGTAGTTTCAACTCGTCTGAAAGCGGCTTCCAGAAATAACCCGAAACATGGTTCTGGAGGGTATTTGACTACCCATGCATATATTTCAATTTTTTGAAACAGCTGTTATAATAAGAAATAACTTAAAGCTTTTCTATGCGAAAAAGCAGTAGTCCCAGTGACGGCTAGAACAACGAATGGGATTTAACCAACAAATGCGTAAAAACTTTTACTGAACAAGCAGGGTTATAAACTGGCGAAATATTTCATACTTGACGTACTTTAGTTTTGCAATTTTTGTGTTTAATCCACCGGTGTGTTCCTCCCTCAGAAAAGCGGAACCGTGTTAACCGCGATGACACGCCTCGAATACCGGCGAACAAGCCAGAACCAGAAGTTAGAAAAACGTCGGATGGCGACCAACCAGGGAAAACGACGCCACAGACGGAAGAGGTTGAAGTCTGGAGACGGCCTGCGCCGGTGCGGCAACGCGGTGATGTTCAGCCGCCCAAGAATCTCACTCTACGTAAGTTTACTAGAGGTTTTTTTTAAACGTTTTTTTGACCGCCCGAAATAGGTGGAACTAAAGTATAAAACTCCTGGTTGTCCAGTTAAATTACAAATCGAGAAATTCCTCTATACTATATTTGTGAAACTCTGTAGGTACATGAGCCCCGCACTGGGGTACTACTGTCAGTTTTGAAGGGTAAAAACACGTGGCCCCAGACAGAGCTATACCTTAGGAAACTTTATATTTCTTGCCGTAAAATGTACCAACGTCTGTATACCAAAAGTTGGCTCCACTTCCATCACTTTTGTCATCGTACTATGCAGAAGAACTGTATGGTTCCTGTATTTTTCAGACATAGAACAGAAGAAGCCTCCGCCTAAGGTGCAGCCTACCCCGCCTAGTGACGTAGTGCTGAGGAGAACGCACAGCTTCGAAGCTGATCAGACGTGAGTAGTGATCTGACTAGCGGACTGCGTTGTAAAATGTCCCGTTTGTCCATTTTGCTGTTTTTATTTGCATTTGAAAAAGCGTCTTAGAGTTTGGACGTTTTGACGGAAGTTTTTAACTTATGATTTGCTTTTCCGTTCTGGTATGCATCAATTTCCGATTCAGTTTGTCCGACGGTTAGAAAAAAAGATTAGGGAAATTGAATCGCAACATAATGCTACCCGTTTTACTTTATACCTAATCCCTCATTATTAAGCGAAGAATGTGGGTCTAGGACAAGTCCTACTCACGTAATAATATAGTGATGAACAAGTACACTATACCTATACCCCACATTCTTACGAGTTCTCACCCCTTACCCTGCACGTTTGTTGTGATCTTGCGCTAACCCCCTGACCCGTCGCATGCGCGGCACCCGCAGGTTCTACCGTAGGTACATGGAGCTGCAGGCGCGGATCGCTAGCTCTTGTCCTGCCTTGCACCCCGCAACAGGACCCTCCCCCGTCCGTCTGCCTACCCGCTCCGCATCCCTCCGAGAACGCCATGCTTCCAGGTCCGTGCTTTTGTTGATTGATAAATGTTTTATGTAACTCTACAGTGGTAAGTATACCTTTAATGGACTCTCATCTGGGTTGCAATCCATTTCCAACTATCCTCTCCAAAAACAACGAGAAAGTGAATCTATCTCTGGAGAAGTTTGAAATAATCTGTTTCCAGTATCCTTGCGCTAGCTATCCTTATGTTTAGCGGGGGCGATGTAACACTGTTATTTTGCGTATCTTTTCGAATCTGGTTTTTCATTTGGAGAGAGCGGTTGGAGATCGAGTGCCAGTGAGTGTTTACGCTGTTACCAAAGACACTTTGCACTGAATTATCACTCACTGACCGGGATTTTCCTGGTCAGTCGCAAAATTCACAGTTCCCTGTTCACTGTTTTACCTGGCTCAAGTGAGTTTCAGCTACTTCGTAATTAAATCTGAAACAATGGACCGTGACTTTAAATATTTCCCGTAAAACGTGAAGCATATAGCGTCAGAAAAGCGAATGTTTGCACCCAAATACTCTAGTCAAACCACACCACTGTTTTTTACGTACTGTATTTTTGATTGATTTTGGTGGTTTGATGCAGACGGGGCTTGCGGGAGGAGATAAAAAGTTCACAAGAAGCCACCAGGAGTGCTGAGACGGTGGCTCGACCCAGTAGCACCCCCACACCTGCCACTACCACTGCCTTACGCACTATAGAATCCCCACCTATTCAGGCCATCAGAAGGTACGTTACTTTTTCATTCGTTCTGGCAGAGGTGACAGGGTTTTATTGTTATTCAATATATTGTAGAGGTTGTCTTATTCGGAGATGGCGAAGGCTGCCGCATCAGAAACATCTGTTGGACCCCACATAATCTGATGCACTACTGTAGGCTAAAAATCTAAGCACGCCATCTACAGTTGAGGTGCCTCAGGAATTAACTTCATTAATTAAAGTAGAACAGGAGGTTCCGTATTTTTGTCATTTCTTCGCTTTTTCATTTTCATTCCGTCTATAATGTAAACAAACCCATTTGCTTTTTAAAAACCTATGGAACAAAGTGCACGTATAATTAAAATTCAGTATGGTGGGTGACACCTCCCTCAGTTGGTTGTTGATGTATATACGAGTTACTAATACGGTTGAGGGATGTTAATACCTTTCAGTCCAGCAAAAGTAAATGTAACTCCGGTATCGCCTTCACCAGCACCGAGTCCCGCGCCAACCACCCCCACACCTACGCCCGTCACCCCCACCACCCCTGGTGGCAGCAAACTTAGCCCAGGGAACATCTTCAAGAACTTCTTCAAGTGAGACTCCCTTACTGCTGAGGGCTGTCGTGCAGTGGTCGGCTCAGTGCCTTCCCCTACTCTCAGACCCTCCCTTACCGTCAGTTTCTGTCCAGCTCAACTGTTGAGTCGCTGGGTAAAACCGGTGGAATGTAGTGAGAGCGATACAACACTAAACAGTTGAGGCTGAATTTCACCACCTCATGATAGTGACTCCTAACGATCGAATAGCTATCGATTCGTTAAAGCAGACGAAAAAATTATCCTATCGTTAAATTTGTCGTGTCACTAGAATTCGTCTGCTTTGTTTACGTCAAATTTGTTTCTAGTTAAAAATGGAAAATAAATCTGATGGACACACTAATTTTTCTGAGAAATGTATTAAATGGTTGGGTAGACAACAATCCCTGCCCGTTTCGCACCCAAATGGTTTGAAAGTATGAAATTTATCGTTATCGGATAATCCACTCGAAAGCTAACGGTAAGATAAGAGTGCATGGTGAAAGCCGTTAACTTTTTTTTTAGCGATAGGATAGCGCTATCGTGTACACGATAGGCTTCACGTTAAAGTGGTGAAATTCAGCCTAAACAGTTGAATCGATCACCGACGAGAAGGGTAGCTGTTTACTACTACCAGACGATAAAGTTCTCGTCCAACTGCCGAACTTTATGCACTACCCCGACTAAGAAGCAGACTCTTAAATTCTGAATTATTGTGAAGGCACTGTGTCGACTTGTTTGCTACTGTTATAATTCTGGTTTGTTTCAGGGTTGTTTGAAGTTTGGTGACCCTGCGTGTCGTTTGCTTTGTCACTTCTTGTGTGATTGTTTTTATTTTATTTTATTTTTCATGACTTCTTACATTTAAATCGCTTTGGTTTTATTTTTTATGCCAAGAATTTGTATCTTGTATTTGCATTAACATCCGTTTTTCATAACATTCAGAATGCTGGAAAAATTATCAAAGAACGAAAAGTGGTTCTTTGATTGCACGACATTGGAATTATTTTGCACTGATTTTATTTTTCCTTTCGGTGTATTTGGGACTGTAATATTCTATCCAGTTATTGTACAATACTGGGTACTGTAAAATATTTCAAGCAAATAATCACACGGTTGCGACTTTTCTTTTGTAAATACTGAGCCATTCGTGGTTTAGAGTATACACGTCTTAACCAGCCCCTAGCCCACGAAAGCGTTCTGGCTTATTAACACTAGTATTGCCGATCACTTTTACACACAAAAACAGCAGTGTATGACCAGTGCAAACCGCCCTAATGGTGTCGTCACTGCTACCTAGAGGAGTGAATAGTTATTTGTATCTTACACCTTCATACGTATCCCTTCCACTGTCAGCTATTCTATAATTCGCTCACTGAAGCTGGGGTCATTTCGGTTGAAATCAAGAAATAAGGCGTCCTTAACGCTTACTTGGTTTTTCTCTAACTTCTGGGTTTATTTTGCAGATCGTTCGTGCCACCTGTGCGTGATGAGGAAAGTGAGACGCAGCGTAAGGCTCATGCGAAGCGGGTGCGGGAGACGCGGCGGTCCACACAGGGAGTCACTCTGGAGGACGTCAAGTCTGCGGAGCAACTGGTCAAGAAGAAGAACCAGATTACTAACCCATCCGAACAGGTATGGAAAATAACAACTGCTTATTATGCTCTGTATACGAGGTATTTGAACGCTGGTTTGTAGAAAATTTTAACTACATATAAGTAAAGTATCTTTGGGATGTCCCGCAGAGATATGCTTCCATCTAACAAAGTTCCAAAGTTTCTATACCTATTTTTATTAAGAGGAACGGCAAACAAGTGATTTAATTTTTTTGTGGGTTATCAGCGCTTAGTTATTTTCCGTAAACCAGGCGTGAGCGTGTTAAGTGACTAAAACGATTTTGAAAATTTGATGCAAAGTACGAGTAACATTACAGCACATCAAAATGTGGTGTAATGTAAAGTAACATGTACCCACTGAGATGTCACTATTTAATCTGCTTATGACTTTGGTCATTCTCAAAACGTAAAGGTCCTACTAGTGTGGAAGAAAAGGTGAATTAAAATCAAAACTACAACACCGTTGACTTTTTCCACTTTTAATTTAATTCCCATAGCTGGACCCGACCGAAAATAATTTTTTTCATACTGAGTTCTTTCTTTACGATCAGGTTTAATTTTAAAGAGAGTGGTTCAAAAGTGAGTAAAATGTCGGTTGTGTCCTTGTAAATTGTTAGATCCCTGATTATTCCCCCTGTCTGATCCACCTGTCCTACTTAAACTTTTTGTTGATTGAAACTGCTGAAATTATTGAAGCGTAATTATTGTACATTTTCTTCTAATTATGTTGTGTTGATTTTATTGATTTCGATTGATTAACTAGTCATTTGTGACCCCCCGTCCCACCTATTGTAGACCAAACGTTTGAGCGAGCATTTGAATCCCGGAAACTCAGAATAGTTGCTGGTTGGTTGAAATTTAGAACAATAGTTAGTTATTTTGGAAGTATTGTATCTTTTTTGTTCTAAAGTAGAATGTGTAGTACTATACCTGACTGAGAATTCAATAACATCCCTTGAGACGTTTGGTCTACCTTCACCTGCTTAATCAATCACTTTGACAGTGCTTTAAAGACAAGGTCGATTACCTGCTTGATTGTGCAGTTGGTATTGTTTTGGAAATAAGCTGACAGGTGGCCATTGCTTTGACAGAGCAACTCATCCACCATGGTCACGGCTACCATTACCTCGACGGCAGCGCCTCCTGCGGCCACGGAGGAAACTACCCATGAACGGAGACCATCTTGGAGACTTAGAGTCGACAGTAACTGCAAGGTGCTTCGACTCGTTTAACCCCGCCTGCAGCCGTAGTGCTATCTAGACCGCTATGCATGCGATCGCAAATGTTAATGACGATGAATATCAACAAACTAAAAGTCCAGCAGCAGGTGTACCCACTCCCTTTCTCGAATGCCAGAAAACCCACTCCACTAACACCTCCAAAATGTATTGTAAGAAGATAAGGCACGCCATGATGCAATATATGGAGAACAGTTCTTACAATAAATTTTGGAGGTGTTAGTGGAGTGGGTTTTCTGGCGTTCGAGAAAGGGAATACACCAGCAGGAGTTGAAACTTAAATAAAACGCTCATTTCCTCCATCAAAGTTCTCAACAATTCGTCAGTTATTTGGTGTAATTTCCCTCGGTTCTTTCACTAAAAGTGCCTTTTACTTGAGGAACGTGCCGTATTTTTGCTATACTCCACGCGTATCTTGGATGATAGTGAATTCAGACTTATCGAAGGGTAGATAGGCTACAGATATATGAATTGTCGTTGTTAAACTCTTTTAGATCATTGTGACCCTACTTCTCAAGTCTGCTTCTGGTTCTGAACAAAAAATAATTTTGGGAACCCTGTGTTTTTTTGTCAACAATGTGTGAAGTTACTGTCACCCAAGATGCGCGTTGAGTATACGAGGATACCTACGTATCCTTTTTTGAACTCCTAAAGACTCTAACCAACTCAGCTGCCGATTCATCGAGTTAATATGCATTGAGTCTGCGGCCGACGAAAAATTTGGACGATGAAATGATTTGGGGTCGCATGCGTAGCAGTGGGTAGTTGGCGACGTGGCTGACGTTGTGCGCTAACTTTGTTTGTTCATTTCAAAATTGTTCTTTTGCGTGCCGTGAAGATGGATGGTCGCATCTTCCCCTTCGTCAACTTTCTATTATAAAATTAATTAAAACATTTAGTGTTAACCGCTACACAGGGACGACGCGGTTTCCCAGCCGCAGAAAAACTGACAGAAAAGGTCCAAATTTGGCATACCTAATAAGCATTTTCTTTGTATTGAAATCTTATTGCATAAGTTATACTAATAATATTTTTAAAAAAAGTTCTAAGAACCCCACTGGGGTTCTTTTTGTGAAATACGTTTGTTAGCTGTTGTTGTTAGTACCCTAATCCAAAACTGAGTATGATCGCGCTTTGCTTGCTTGACAACTCACCCAAAGAATTGAGTTTCCGCTATACTCTGTAGTTAGTGGAAAATTGTCTTTGGAAAATTGACCGTTTTGTGTTTTCACTGGGCTTTCCGTGTTAACGCACTGGCCTCATGACTCGAAACGAACAATACATAACTTCACATAGGCCTCTCATGACTCAAAGCGAACATTACGAAACTTCACAAAGGGACACCGAAATGCAAAACCTTCTCCTTCTGTGCCTTTCCTGTACCACTGTCTGATTTACCATGTGTTTGTGCGTTTGATTGTGCTTTCACACGTTTTGTAGAGTGCTATTGTATATTATTTCGTTTAGTGTGGATATAACAAGACTACAGAAGTGTTTAAGTGCATTCCACATGATGCATTAAGCAAACTGTCCTTTAGAGTGTTTCAAAGGACGGTTTGGCTAAAAATGTGCGTAATACAAAATACTCACAGGTTTTTATGATACCTACAACCTTTGGGATTTCGATGAAAAACGTCTAGCGGTGCCATCTGACTAGTAATCATTTTTTGGTTGTCAGAAACTATGTGAGTCTATACAAATCTGGTGGATAGTAATACAGAGAGCGCTGCTGACATAGTGACCAAATCAGTGTATCTACATTTGGTTGTGGGCAACATTTGTGCATTTCACAAAATTTAAAAATAATTCATCCAACACATCTGTGTGATATGAAATACCACGGACCGGAAATTGATAAATTAAAAATTTGTTTCAGTTCCTGTTAGAAGACGCGCGGAACAAAACAAGTCCGACGGAGGGCGCGCCTTCGCGGGGTGGACCCGCATCCCCACCCGCATCGGAGCCGTCGTCCCCGCCGCCCGAGGCGTCCGTCACTCTGCCGAGACCTCGCCCCGATGACGCACTTCCCGATGGTCACGCCTCCACACAGTCCACACAGGCTGTCATTCAGAGGAGGAGGAAACCTAAGCGTCGCTCCACGGGCGTCGTGCATGTAGATATGGATGTAAGTCGAGAAATTTCAAATGGGCGTTTTACATTATTCCTGATAACAATGCATGACGTGCTTGTCGGCTCTCTCGGAGAACCAAAGAATTGAGTTTGCGAGCTTCTTCTGTAGACTTCGCAAAATTGTCTTTGGAAGATCAACGGTTCCGACTTATTTTGTCTCCCCTGAATGTTTCAGGGGAGATTTAGTTGAGAACCCACATTTGTACCACGTCATCGCACATTTAGACACATACTGTTTTAGGCATGTGTATAGCGTCCATGCGTTAGGTGGTAGAGCAACGTCGTTCTAACAAATCGAATTACTAGTAAATGTCTGTCATTGCTTACATGTTGTAAGTGTAGTTGCTAGGTACATGAAAGATTCAGGGATTGTTTATCTTTATGATTTATCCGTTTTTCTTCCTTTTTTAGGAGATAGATCCTGAAAGACAAGACTCAAGAGTGAGCGATGAACCTGAAGGAAGAATACAAAATAATGGAAGGGTAAGTTTATTTTTATTATCATTCTGTATTACTATAATATATTTATATTACAATCGCTAGACAAGATACAAGCCACTATGCTGGCGCAAGTGCTGTGAAGTACGACATACAGCCTCTTCAGCACTCAGCACATAACTCTTGCTGAATGCTGACTTGGTTTATTTATTTAATTCAGTGTTTTCGTTGAGTGTGTTTGAATAATAGTATATTATTACATATTATGGTGGTATGGTGTGGTTCGAGAAATGGTGAAGAAATTATTCCATATTTCCTGATATTGCTGTAACGCACCTGATCAGTTTCGACAGATACAGGTATTTTGTTCGATACGTGACCACAGTTCTTCTATGAATAAAGATGACAGCCGCGACAACAATATTCCTACTCCGTGATCCTAAATGAGGTTAGTGCTTGCTTGAATAGTGAAGCGCCATGTAAGGCTTGTTGGGTGTGCCAAATGGCACTTTTGTTGCCCATAACTGAAACAAATTGAGGCCTGGTTCTCGACCTTGATCCAAAGTTGTTCTGTCCCACTTGAGCAAGAACATTATACTTTACGGCACTTAAATTGAGTGTTTACAACTCGCAGATATTTCCTTGGCACTGTTTATAGAAATGAAAAATGCATGGCAGAGGTGTCTCGATTTTTTTTTTAGCTTCAGCAAAAAGTTCTCAAAGCTTCTATTCGTTCCTTTATCGTCCAGATAGCACCAGGTTAACGCCAACTTCCAGTGGTATTTACCCGCACCACTAGGTGTTAAATGGGTGCTAACTCCCTGATAAATTTATTAATTACCTAAAAACATGTTGATGAAATGAGATTGAGCTGTCTCGCTAGCTGACACTGAAAACGGTTGTCTGAGGGGTATTTTATTAAAGAAGGTGCTCTAGGCAGACAGGAGGTTTGATGAGGTGTAATTGTAGAAGATAACATCGAGGTTTGAGCTGGTTTGCGTAGGTGTCTGTAGTAAGGTATCAAATGACGCTCTCGCTCTCCCACGGGCGACTTACCTATTTCCTACCTGTATGCCTTAATTTGGATTCTGTAAAAATTTTCGCTCAGGTTCATTTTAATCCATTCAACCATTCCATTCATTTTTGACGGCGATAACTTTTTTCTGATAGCTGTTGTCTCGGGAGCATATTGACTTTTGAAGCTCGAAGCAGGTAGTCCATCTTATATGCGTCATATTTGGGTACAACGGGATGTGCCACTTTTGGAAATGATAATTTCCTATGACTTATTGCCGGTTTATGTTGAAGACAGGTAGTGTTTAGGTTATCGTCACGTCATAGCATTAATTGCTTATGAATCACCTTGTGGGTTCATTGTCCAAGTTCCTGCACTTTCTCGGGACTTCCCAAATGTTTCCATATCGGTACACGCGCACGCTACCAATCACTTCAGTACAGTGTTATGACTCGTAAAGGTTATGTATTGACTCTAGTTCGGTCGATCCTTTGTCCCGATCCCACTATTCAGTAACCGCTATTATTTTTCAACTCCAAGTCAGAGTGTGCAAGTTCTCTCTGTGACAGATTTGTCATGATCCACGTAAGTACCTAACCTAAGTAAGGGAAAATACGTGAAGATGAAAATGGACTTTAAGAGTTGTTCCCTTTCTGTCCCGGTGGTAGTAATCTGAACTTGACGTGTATATGTGTGTGCGTGCTGAGTGACTCGCATGAGACATGTCCGGCCAAGCCTGTACTAGTGTACGTCGACCAATCCGCATCCCGTCCCATCAGATCTATTCTCGTTCCGATTTGGCCAGGCTTGCGGTCTTCCAGCTGTAAATGTCCTGGCCAGGTAGCGCCGGTTCATTATCTGCCACGTGAGTTACGACCTCTCTTGCCGCCCTACCTGAACCTTTTCTCTGCTCAGTTGCTGCGGAGCTTTCATGCGATGTGATGGGTGTCTGAAGACCAGTCGGTCAGGGGTAGTTTCTGTGCTACTAGTTTTGTAACAGAGGTTCCTATGGCTGAGGCCTGGCAGCATGAGGTCTACGATTCCTGTTCGTCTGAAGAAGAGTTCGATTTTCTGGTGGGTACCCAAGACACTTGACCATTTGGTGAGAGAATTCATGCTTGCCGGGATGGGTAAACTGTCAAAATCTTAAAAAATTTGCATTTAGGTGAGTCATACTCATAATAGCTGGCCTCAAGAGTGTTTGGGGTTCCTGTGGAGTTTTGGCCGCTGCAGTTGGCTCTTGTGTTCTATGTTTTGTTTGTGAAGGCGTGAGTCAGTGCTTAATTAAGCTTCACGCCACAGTAGCCAACCAGGCTACGACTCTACTTTTATCTATACCTATACTATTTTCGAGAATTTATTCGGTCATCGTCCATTCCTTAGCGTTAATGTGACGGTTCACTAAAATTTATTAAAATTTTACTGTCCCATATTTGTATAGAAGTGTATAAGACAGTATTAGGCGTTAGCCATCTGGTTATTAAGGGGGGTCCCCAAAAAACTTCAAGAAATTAGGATTTTAATTTATTGCTCTAGTCAGTCTAGTCTCTCGTCTAACAATTTTGACATTAGCTCTTAAGGTCTTTCTCAGTATACCACGTTCCTTTGAGGTAGTGGTGACATCCTTATGCTTGGAAGGGAGAGGAAATTGGAACAACTTGAGAAAGTCTTCCAATTGTTAAATCCAAAGATCTACTAGAAATTTGCTGGCATTTAAACCGTGTGTTAATTCCTGTGCAGAAAAATGTCCAATAGTTTTCTTGGGAAAACTATTTAGGTTTACTTGTGTTTTAAGCATCGCTATGCAGCCGGTCTGAGTTCGTAAATATTTGTTTAAAATGCACATTGACAGAGTTATTTTAGGTCACTGTTGATCTGAACAGAGTCGGAACTACCAGAGGCCATGTTGTTCGAGACTTGAAAACCCATAAATTGGTGAAGAATGAAAAGTTGGCTCGTGGTCAGTCGCTCACTGGCCGATTTGCCGTGCCCCTTAATTTATCACGTGCATTTGTTTACTTGGATTTGCATAGGATTTAATTAGTGTGTCAATCAGGCCCCATTAGCTCCCTGAATTTAAAATCATTAATTCAGTTTATTTGGGACTGTCTTATAGGTCACTCCTTTTGAACCCCGTTCATGTAAGATCCTACCGTCTGTGCTTGCAAAAGTATAAGGCCGTCCGTACTTCCTTGAACTGCATATTTAGCTGAAGGAGTATTTGTTGTTTGTACGACTCATTAGTACTGCAGTTGTCACTCTCTATAACGAGTGAATGTTAGGTTCCCATGACAAACTCTGACTCATATTGAAACCCTCTCCGTATAGCGAGCAAATTTATATGATCCTTTGACGGTCGTTATAGGGCGAGACTCCTGTAGTTGGAAAAGTAGGCGTTCGGCCTTTGAGTTGCCTTGGTTCCCTTGATAGTTGAAGCCAATATGTGTAGATTTTTCTCTTGGGATGGAAGGCTGGGTCGTTCTGACGTCAAACCGTGCCTACGTTCGATCAAGCACTTTGATTGATCTGTTTGTTTTGACTTCCCAAACCTCTCGAATTTCAAGACATTTCAGAAATCGGACTAGTCACAATTTACTCGGAGTGAAATTGATACTGTGCGTTATATCTGTGGGTATATACGAGTAAATGGTGTATGAGTCATTGACTAATGGTTTGGAGTAAAACTCTAACAAGCTACCAAGTTTCCTGTTTATACGGTCGCATAGTTTTCTAAGTTACGTTTCTCGCATTATTGTGTCATCTCTCAGACGTAGATGATATGTACTTGTGTTGAAGAACGATGCACGTATGTACGCCCGCGCTCCCTTTAGCTCTGGGTGCGGGGGGCAGCGGTCAAGGGCTTGTCTCTAATGGCCTGGCCATATAAATCTTACTATTCTATTGCTTTTTTTTTATCATGCATTTAATTATTTGAGTGAAGGTGTGACCGTTTCTTTGGTTCATTCTTCGTGTGGTGAAGATAGGCCCTATAGATTTTCATTACTTTTTCGTCCATCGGTTCCTTTTCTAAAGCAATACTTAGTCTATGTTCAATATTTTACGAGATTACTCTCTGTTTCGTCATAATTTATTTTATCCCCAATTCAGTGAAATTTGGTTCAAATTGTCTCTGCTCTCTTTTTCATAAAACTTACTTGTTAAAAAAGCACAGAAGTCGGAATAACCCTTCAAGAAATGTATTATTAAGTTGAAGAATTGTTCCTATAACATTAGGATATGGCTCAAGTCCATTAGATTCTTCGAAAACTCCGAAACAAACCCCAGTATTGTCTTGGACAGAGATGAGTGACTCTCCTCTGAGCACCACTGAGTAGCCTCAGCGGCTGGGCCAATAAAAAGAAGAAAAAACTGACGTGACTGTATCGTCAGAACTGTGTTTTATGAGTTTTTGAGTTACTCCCAGCTCCGGGAATAGATGTTTGATTTAGTTTCTCTTTCTTTGTTGACGCGGGGTCAGCAGAGGCCATTCTTCTTCCCACAAACATATTATTTTATTTTCTCTCACAATAACTTACGTTTTAATAATCGCTGAATCGAAGACAAGTAATATTATCAGTTCTACCCACTCGCGTACCAAGATGTGGGTAGCAAGAGAGGGTGGCATAGCTCGGACTGAGAGCACTGGTTGGTGAAAAAAGAGGTACGGCTAGAGGTACAACTATTTTTGGGGGAAGTGTTGATGTTAGCTGATATATTTCTTGTCTTCTTGACTCCTTTAAACTGAATGTTGTGCTGGTAAAAAGAAATATGGAGCTCTGTTACTCTGTTCGTATTTGTGTTTGCCGACCATCATACTAATAATTGTATGTCTGTGGGTGGCGGTTAATGCCTGTATGACGTGCGTTAGGTTTCTGGCTTGTAGGCTGGGCAGTGGCTGACGCGTATACGTTCTGCCCGTGGTGACCCAGTTTATTTTGGGATGTGATGACGCCTATTTCTTCCGTGGCTCTCTTGAGAAGTTCAGCCATAACCCCATTCCCCCTTTCCTTGCTTACCGAAATTGTGGCGAAGTCGATTTTTGAATTCAGTTAGGCTGTCTTTATTGTCATTTGTTCGAAAATTATTTGAGAAAAACAAAAATGAGTACACCAATTTTTTTTTGCTATACACCGACGATAGGGATCTTGCCTTTATTGTGGCCTGATTTTCGAACTGCTGATGGCAATAGAAGTGGTGAGTTTGCGGAGGCGCAAGAGTCAGCACCGGCTCTGACAGTCCTCACCTCAGTTGTTTCGCGCCCCCAACCTCAACACCATGTCCTCGTACCACCCGCGCTCCGTAGTGCCTCCCCCCAGGCGCTCCGCCTCTTCTGCCGTGGCTCAGGCTCTGCGCAATGCTAACCGCCCCCGCAGTGGAGGCTCTCTCTACTCTAACCCCTACTCCTCTTTATCCAGCGCGTACTCCCCCCCGTCCTCCTCCAGCTCCTCGTACCTTTCCTCCTCTCCTTCCTCCAGCTACCACTCCCCTTCAGTTTCTTCTTCCTACCACTCCTCACCTTCGTCTTACAAACCATCCACCTCCATGTCTTATCATCTCAGCCCGAGCTCTTACAAATCCAGCTATGCCCGTTCGGCTTCTTCGCGTCTCTCTCCCTCCAGATTCTCGGGCATGGGGTCCCGGTCGGCGTCAGCCTCAAGTTTATCCGCCCTCAGCACTAAAAGCGAGGGCTCTGAGGGATACATTGTAAGATTTGATACATGATTGACCCATGAACGTTTCCTTTCCTGTATTATTTCACGTATGTTTTTTCCGCCTATGAGAATAGTATGAATGTCTTCTAAAAGGGGTGAGTTGAAAACAAGGTGTTTCGCTGGAAGTACTAAACTTGTCCTTTGTAGATTAAAGCGCCTTTTTCAACTTTACCACGATACCATGGCAGGTCTTTGTTCGGGTTCGTTTTGATCGTACGTGGCTTACCCACTTTCTGCTATCCCAAGTGTGTATATCTGTGGTTCTTACTCCGTGTTTTCACGTGAAATGTTGACTCTTTGCAGTTCTTGCTTTTTCTGCTAAATGCCAACCAATATTTTTGTTTATTTCTAGAGTGAAGATAAATCTCGGTTGGGGTCTGTATCTAGCCTGGCTAGCAGTCAGCCTGAAGAGAACGGGGAGGTAGACTACAAAAAACTGTACGAGGCGGAGCATGCGACCAACGAGCGCCTCCGCGAAACGCTTCGAAGGACGGAAGACGAACTGACCCAGGTCCGGAACGCGAAAAGCCCTGCCTCAGAGGTGGAAAAGCGCGAGCGACGGGCCATGGAACGCAAGCTCTCTGAGATGGAGGAGGAGCTCAAGGTATGTTCCATGCCAGCCATGACAGCGTTATCATTGCTCCTGCAGCCGCCATATTGGAACTGTAAAAGAGAAGAGAGTGGAATAGCAGTGGTGTGAAGCCATTAATCATTACGAAGGGGAGCAAGTTCATTAAAGTTATGTATGATTAGTTCAACTTTGGATACCCTGAATGTAAACAAATCAATGTCGTAATGTTTACTTTTGGTTTGTCAGAAATTCTGAACTAACCAAAAGTCATTTATTTTAATAAACTTACGTCCAGTTTATATTTTAAAACAACCTAATAGTAAATTAATAATTTGATTATTTCTTGTGAAATAATTATTGCTTATATTCTCATACTATAGCAAAAAACACCAGACTGGTACTCCGCAGTGAGATTTTTCTCATTTCAATTAGATGTAACGGTGTGGATCGTTCCAATGTGGTTTATGCATTCAGCATAGTATCATAGTGTATCCTCTCTTCCGTGTAATTCTCCCTAGGAACGTAAATTACTTGAATCATTCCGTTCTGAAAGGTGACTATAAAAAAAACTGTCGATTTTAATTCAGTAAGAATAGGGGAAAATCAACGAGGGCAATCAAGGAAAAAAGCGACAGAAATAATTGTTACTTTGTTTCTGGAGAAGTAGTTAACCCGGTTACTCTTGTAAACTTGTGTCTAACACCTTTCTGACTGACTGATCCATTTAAAAGTTACTTACGGGCCCCTTTGGTTCAGAACCATTCTACCCCTTTGTCAGTACGAACTAATGGCGTTGCTCTTTCCAGCAACTGCAAAAACTGAAAGCTGAAAACGAACGGTTAAAAGCAGAGAACCGCGCACTCACGCGTGTGGTCTCCAAATTGACCAACTCCACACACAAGTGAGGTAAACGTTTGTATCAGCCCTCTTGGCTGTTGGCTGTTGCCGTTAACTGGGCCAGTACGAAACGAAGGGCAGTGCGCGCTGGACAGAAAAAAACAGGGGTTTTTTTTTTAAATTTAATTTCAGTCTAATTACAATTGAGTCACTGCGGACTGCCGTTGCGGTTTTTAATATGTGGAGAAAAGTGGGAGAAACGACCACTTGTTTTTGTTTCTTGTTTGCATCAGGGTTAGTGAAGGTAGGGATCTGATTGTCCAGCGCGCTAGCCGACGGTTTATACCGGGGCCGTAATGAGCGTGGTTACTCTTATCTAGCTATGAAATATTCCAAAACTTCGACACCGTTTGGCCCTAAAATCAACTCACTAAACTCACGCACATGTTCATTTTTTTAACACAGGACGTCGTCCTAATTACAAATTGATCAAGTACATTAATTGCGCCATTTTTTATTTTTATGCAAGCAATTGCGTTTTCATTTTTCAGTTGAGTTTTAGAACGTTATTTTTAGTGTTGTCTTACTTTGTTGTTTGAAGCTAACAGACGTTTGTGTAGTTTTCCGACGATTCTCCGGACTTGTGTCGTTACTAAAGACGCATGGTTGTGTTGATGCTGCTGACTTTTACTCGAGTGAAATAAAAATCGAGTGTTTGTAAATCTCAGAACTATTGTGATTTTTAAAATAACACATAAAAATCAGTGCTTTGTTTGGTTTCAGGTATTAGAATCCATGAAACAGGAAAACCAGCGATTGAAGGACGAAAATGGAGCTTTGATTCGAGTAATAAGCAAACTGAGCAAATGATCCATCGCCAAAATGGTCCGGTCGGAACGGCTCAAGGACCGGGCTGCTGCGGAGTCATCTCATCCGGCGGGAAGTGAGGCGAACCCCTCCTGCCCTTCGGAAGGGGCTTCAGTTGAAACTTCTGCTGGTGTCAGAGGCGAGCGAAAGGTGCTATCAGTCACAAGGCAAGGTGATGATCCCCTCCCTGTGACTGGCCAAGAGACGAGAGAGGAAAGCTGCTCGGGGAGTGATGCTCCTGATAAAAATGCTGTACACCTTCAGTCGGCCTCGTCTGCAAACCCCGGCTGGAAACTGGTTTCATACAATAATAGCTGTAAGCACGATCCCGTTGGGGCTAGTTCGTATTCCGACGCGTTGACTTTGCGACTGGACATGGAGGAACCTGACAGATGGCTGGTGTAACGTAATGAATGAACTATGGACGTGAAGGGACATCCCCGTTTGAACCGAACCAAAATTTAGCGTCGGCTCAAATGGGGACACGTTTCTAAACGAGTATAACAGTCTTCCCTACAACCGCTTATTAAATGACAAACCATTCAACTGTCTCTTAATGCGAGGTTTCGATTTAAAAATAGGGTACAGGTACACAGAGGGGCCTCATTTTTTTCTGTTGTGAAATGACGGCTGCACATTACATGAATTATTTTGCAACATCCCCCTGAGTATCTGTCCAGCACCAGCTATCATCTGTAGATAACCTTACGAGATTAATGATAAAGGGACGCTGACATCAGTCTTCGGGAGTATTTTTTGGAACTTGGCCCGGATCCCGGGCAATTAGGGAGTATTACCTGTTGCCGTTATTGGTCTGTATTGAATCACTGTGCAGCGGTCCTGAAAAACAAGTGATGCCGGCATCTTCGTCAGATGGTTTAGCATTGTACAACATCTTGCAAAATCAATATGTATATTTTTTATTTTCGTGTGAACACTACCTATTTTGAGTCTGTAATTGGGAAGAAAACGTCTGACACATTTGTTTAATTATGTGGCATTTCAGCCAACGAAGTTTTTCTGAAATATCTACGAAAATTGAGAGCATGCTTATAAGTGTTTTCGTGTACCTATCTAGTCTGTTTTTGTATAAACTATGTATTTAATTTGCAAAGCCGTCTTGCTATAACAGTTTCAAAGTATTTATTGCTGGAAACAGGGATGGGGTGTCTCCGCAAGTTCTCTCTGCCAACCTGAAACCAGTAGCTGCTTCAGAGACAACAGTTTTATCTCTTGCCACAAGTTTCCCTGAAGATCTTAAAGCGCTTTTGATTTAACATGCGTTCGATGCAGTTGTGTAGGTTTGGTGGAAGCCATATGTAGTTTCTGCTCAGGCTGTGTCCAGCTGGTGGAGCTCAGTTGAAACCAGAACTGCCACTGCTCTTGGAACTAGTGCTGGAAATGATGCATGATATTATTTGAAGCGTCTATTTTTTTAATATAAAAATACTACCTACACTTCTTTTATATAGGTGTACAACTGATTCTTTTGAGAAATTTCCTCCACCGATGCAATTCCAGATTTTACGGTAAAACGTAGATATACTTTCCGCTGAAGTCATCAAAATGGAAACCTCCACACTGGCATCGATGTGGTAAATCGAGAGCGCTCCGTTAATTTTTCAATCGAAAAAAAAAAAAATGTCCTTATATCAGAATGTGACTGTGATGGAGGTTACTCTGACGATCCTCTGCTGCACTTTGCAGAGTATTAAGTACATTAATCTATTAAGGTCAGCAGCAGTGACAATTTCATTAACTTACAGTTAAATTTAACGTACGATGGTCGGATTAATCGAACAGAAAACTAGTAGACCATAGGGATAAGGTCTTATTGTCACACACCTACCTACCAAATACCGATCGATTGCGACATAGCATTTGTGACTTGCAGTAATCTCGTATTTATCATGCTGTCTAAGCAGTAAGTTTTTATTAATTTGAGTTTTAGGGATAGTTGTTTTTACATTTTCCACTTCATCCGGTTCACCTTATCACTCATATTTATCTTTGTGCAGTAAAATGTGTAAATAGTATTTATAGCTATTGTAGCGCTGTTGAATTGTATTGTCAATGTGTACAAGTAATCTATTTGCGGTAACTGGTTGCCATCTTTTCATTTTTAATTCGTTGGATTCTAGTCTGGGATATACGTATGTCGTCTAAACTGCAGCCAGTCCGCCTGTTTAAAATTTTTTACGTTCAGTGTAGTTTGGCCGTGTCGAGTTCTGGATCGGATTCATCTTTGGCATTATCTGTGATGTGAAACATACCCCAATAGGTACCACAAAATTCTTGCCACCGTAGTAACCTGTTGTTTCGCACACTAACCGTAGTGACTGCACCTGGTGCTTGTTCCTTAGGATTTCCTTCTGAATGTTTTAACTCCCACTAGACTTCCCTTGTGATTAATCCGTCATGTTGACAATAATTTGCAGAACTTGCCGTTGATAAGGAATTAGGACATGGACAATAACATGCCGAATCCGATCGTGAATGCTTTTTTGTATTTCATTATATCGTAAGTGCCTTGGTTTGCTTTCTCAGTACCTATCTATAAATTAAATATTTAAATTCTTTTTAGTATGATCAAAGCCCAACACTTTTTATTGAATTAAATAAGTATAACTTTTTTACGCTAGGCACTTTTCACTGACCCTTGCCTAGGAGGTATTTCATAGGTAGGAACAAAAACGCGTAAGGCGAAGGGATGCACTTTCATGAATGGTATGACCTCTTTTTGAGAAAGCCATTATAGGAAAATAAGCTCTTTACTGGGCAGAAGAAGCGATAGCCATGTGTTTAAAACATATATTCGTCATAGGAAATTACAATATCACAAAAAAATTATCCGATAGTTCCTTGTGGTTGGAGAGAGAAGAGTTGCCAACAGGACTAAATCATGAGTCGATGAGTACAGCAGTGTCACAAAATTTTGGTTCGATAGCAGCGTTTAAACAGTGGGAGAGTGATGAATAAGGTTGAACTCTCGCTCAAATTGTTCTGCTTTCAAAGTTCCGTCAATAGCTTCACAGTTTGGATTGAATACTGAGTAAGCACTGACCTCCCCAGGCTTCCGTGGCCCAGTTCTTGTATTCAGATAAATGCCAACTAGCCCCGACAAAACTAGGTAGACTGCCCCAAAGCGCAGCTGTATGGCGATGAGAAAAACCGTAACCCAGAGCAAAGCGTACAGAAAGTACGTTGCAAGAGTCAGGCGGGTCACGGTTACATTACTAAAAGACCATTCCGCAGAGGCGTTGCTGGAGGCAATACTTATGTTGTCTTCGGAAAATGACCGTTGCAGTTCGGGTATAGCGTTAGTAGTAATGGCCGTGACAGGTGAAGCTGGTGACGACGACGTTACGTTTGGTGGCTCGGGGGATGTCGGATTTGACGAGTTTCTCATTTTCTCCATGACTCCCTTGAGCATCAAAGTGTTCCAAATTTCTTCACGTCGTTGTCGCCTTCTAAATTCCTTTAGTTTCTCTTCCATTCTTAAAAAGGCTTCATGGAAACCGTTGGGAAAGTTAGTTAAAAATATAATTTCTTTGTTTACAGTTTTTTATTTACGTCATGTGACCTTACCTTCGATGTCGGCTGCTTGTAGTCTAAAACCACGATATTATGGCGCGAAATTAAAAAAAAAATTTGAATGTCAAAGAACTACTGATATCAAAGAAAATAAAAAATTCGCCTCTCCCATCCCCACTAAACTAATTTGATGTGAAAGAGAAAATATTATTTCTTTCAAGGTATCTTCGCCGGGCGTCTAACTCTGACTGGGCATTCACTCCTAGTCCACCTCCATCGCCTTCACTTTGCCACAACTTAACTAAATAAAAATGGATGCTGGAGAGAAGTTGCAGTGGTCTCCTAGACGGCAAATGGCCCGTAGCAACTGTAAACCCTCAACTAGATCGGGAGGTCCCGCGTGGTCGAATAGACAAGGGTAAGCTTTGAACAAATAATTTTTTTAAGTTACTGAGAAACAAAAATATTTAATAAAGACCATTGGCATAATATGCTGTGTTGATGCCTCTTCGTAGGTAGGTATAAATTCAAGATCAAACTGAGTGATAATGGAATTGTGTATTGTGTAGGCACATAGCAGTAGGAAGAAGCAAGTTCTGCTTATCTTAAAATGATCGAATAAAGTATGGAGTACTGCAGTAATGTGTACACCTGCGAGTACCTACCTGGTTCATGTCTCAAGCCAAAGTAAAATTTACAGCGTTTCATTACTTATTAGTTACTGGCTTACTGGGTACCTACGACCAGTGGCAATTTTGACAATAGGTCCCATTATTCTGACAGTACTGAAAATACAGAATGATATAGAAGCTGCATATTTAGGAAGTATTTAGTATTGAAAATACATTATGACATGAGCAGAAGTAGCATATTTGCACCGAGAAGTCAGAATGACTTGTTTAGAAGTTGGTTATTTAATTATGTCGCATTGGACTCTAGGTGGCAGCTCCTCCTCCGCAACAGCTTTGCCTCGTTGGCACAGCTTCTGCAACTTCGTCGTCAACTACAATCACATTTCGTCTCATGCTCCCGTTACGACCCAACTTGTTGGCTTTTTGCGCTTCTTGGGCGTCTGCTCGTTCTATCATACGTTGGCTTAGCTCCAAGAAAACTTCTTCTATATTCTGATTTAGTTTTGCGGAAGTCAAGAAATGTCGCGCACCAACAGAGGCTGCATAGCTAAAAAGAAAAAATAAATTTCGTAAAGGTAAACATCGTAAGAATCCTTCGGCATAAATCCCTCCCTGCTCTTCCTTGTGCCCGAAAAAGAATGTCTTCTTTCCCTATGTATCACTGGTTCATTTTCTTCCCCCACAGAAATCAAGAGAAAGGTATATTAATTCGAACCCTCAGGAACAGTAACTATTCTGAATAGCCAAAATTGGCAAGAGCTTACTGGAGATATTCCTCGGCTGAACTTTTTATAACTGAAACCTAGCACGGCAGAGTAGCCCAGTCTCCTCTATTATTATAAGCATATAACCTATCTATCTCGCTGTTTCATAGAATGGCAACTTACGCCTCCGCCATGTCATTAGGAACATTTCTTTCTTTCTCGAGGTCTATTTTATTTCCTGCTATGGTCAAACATATCTCACTTCCCAGCATTTTCTTAAGTTCTTTCACCCAGTTCTTCACTTTTTGGAATGAGTCTTGGTCAGTGATATCATAGACTAGAACGGCACCGTTTGACATCCGATAGTAAATGGGTCCCAAGGCGTGAAACTTTTCCTGTCCTGCGGTATCCCATATTGATAGATTCACTCGCCGGCCGTTGATGTTGATTTTCTTATTGACGAAAGATGCCTGGAACAAAACTGTCACACTTTAGCTCTGCTACAAATTATCTATCTTATCTTGATCAAGATTTTAACAGAGCATGTTAAACGAGCAGGTAGGTATCGAACTGGGGTGGTTCAGAGCCCATCTAACTGCATCGTGCCTTAGGGGCTAGGGGGTGTTAATTGAGTAGGTACTAACTGATCATAATGGACAATTGTTAAAACTAGGGTAGGTCCGGGTCCAACTGTCATCACTTAAATGAACTGGAGACTACTGTAATATTCGCTTACGGATCTAAAGGTCTGGGAAGGCTAGCTGACTGTTTTCTGAAAATCGCTGAGCAAATCCAAACTACTTAGAATATTTAAAATTTAAAGGAAGACCTTGCTGACCAAGTGAAGTCCCTGAATACCTTCACACGAATGATAACAGACGTCCTGCTGTTTATTTGACAAGCAAACCAATATACATACGTACAAGATAGGTATATACCTATATTCCAGTTTATAACCAAGGACCCTTTAAAAATCGTTATGCAATAGTTACCTGGACAGTAGTCAGATGGTCATCATTAAATTTGTCTTCTATGTATCGCAAAACTACCGATGTTTTTCCAACGCATCCCTCTCCGAGTAGAACGACTTTGAAATTATAACTGGCACTTCCATTGCTCTGCTCCGTGGTCATCGCATTACATGAAAAGGCAGAGCTAAATAAGTAATTCAATTAAACTGAAAGCATTAGCAAAACATCAGTAACATCAGCTGAGAGCTAAACACAAAAACCGCCGCCTTCTATTCGCACTCTTGTTATCGTTCTGCAGTTTCCCGCGCTTGCAAAATAATTTTAAACTTATTTTTTAGCAATAATTTTCTTGTCAAGAAGTCAAATTAAAGTGAGTGGAAATAAAAAGTTACTAGTTTCTTGGATGGTAGGTAATTTTATCTAATTTTAACTTTGATGGCACACGGCAACTTAGGTACCTAGGTAGGTAGGTAGGTACTGAAAGTTTTACAAACAGGAATAACAGAAAAATATACCTTTCCGCTATTTCAGGCCAGAGGCTATTTCAAATCGCTAATTAATTTCGGTCCAACAAGTGAATGAAAATATGATTCCAATTTATTTTTGAATAAAGTGAATAATGAGACCGCGCATCAGACGATATGACAGACGAGCGCCATTGTTAAAAAATATTTTTCTGTGAAATTAACGTTTATGAAATGAAGATGATTCCTTGTGTAACGCTTAAATGCACTTTTAAATAGCCTAAAATCAGTTTAATATGCAGGATTAGCCTGTCAGGGAAAAAATAAGTTTTTTAATTGAAAACTCTTCATCGAAAAATTGGAAAATGGGTTTTATTTATGTTTACATACATTGGAATAGCTTAGTTATTTAGCGTCTTTAAACAGTAACAATTAAAATTAAATCACATTTGAAGTAAATTTGGTATTAAATATATTTTTTTTATTAATATAAAATTATTTAAAAATCATTTTACATTAATAAATGGAAATTGATTCTAAGAAACATTTTAAAGTCACTAAAGGGGTTGGGCGCATGCGCGCAGTAGTAGTGTGAAAGTGGAGCGGAGCGGTGTTCGATTGTGTGGTGAGTCGGATTTTCTTTAAATTCTTCCATAAATACAAATGAATGAAGCAAATAAGCATTCAGTTTAATTATTTTAATAATGTAAGATCATATTTAGAATGTTTGAGCCCTTAAGACTTATAAGTAAAAGAGAATTTGGCGATTGAGTTGCAAACGCTGTCCGTTTGGCTCCCGTTATGGCGTCTCGTGAAGCCTTCGTAGCAACGCCAGACGGACTCTCGGCTTTTATATTGCCCCTTTCTTCTGGATTGCCATGACACTGCCAAATTTTATTCGTATCTTAAAAAACTATAACTTTTTGAAGCAACTTGTGCATTAGTTGGTGTAGAGTTCAACCCGAAAACAAACATTTGGATGGAAATCAGGAAGCGTCCTTCGGCTGCAGCTGAATAGCGAGGTTGAAAACCCTTTGCCCGTCTGTCATGTTCCTGCCATTTTACATGTAAAAGTTTTATTTTGCCTGCCTTTTTTAGTGTTTTATGACTGTCTGAATATTGCATACGTTGCTTAAGGATAGCTGGAGTGAGATTTTCTAATTAATTTCTTATGGGCTGGGTTTTTGATGCCAGCCCTCATTTTCCCCGGATCCCCGGTAGGTTTTCCTGCCTCTAGCGTTCCCAGTTTTATGATTGTGTGATGGATTTAGTTCGTCATAATGTTTGACCATTGCAATTTAGAAAACGAGTAAAGTTGTAAGATACAAAATTAATAGGCACAATAGAAAGCAATAGCAAGACTATAAAAAATTGAAGTTTTAAAATTCGAAAATTCTAGCTGTTTTGTTGATGTGTTGTGTTTTCCCCGATAGGTTTCTTGGTAAGAAGAGATTGCCCTGTTTGAGAGTTTGGTGAGGACTTAGCCAGCCAGAAAACTTGGGGGGAAGTGTGTGCCAAGTGAACCATGAGGGAGCATTCAGTACCTACCTATACATATAGATTATCGGAGATAAGTTGGAAAATATTTGAGTTTAAACTGCATAAAAAGCACGTTCTGGTCTGCGACATGGATGTTTATGGTTTTATGCTGAAGTTAAGATAAACATGCTCAGAGGTCGTCGGCTCGGTTATGTGTGGATCCCGCAGCACTATTAAGATGAGAAGGCGAGGGCCTGCACCTTGACTCCTCAGTAGGTAGGTAGCTGTACTTGCCTAATTGTCCCATCTCCCCTTAATTCGTCTTCGAGGCGGTCCTATTGTTACATGGTAAGGCAGTCTGGTGCTCATTCTTAGCTCAGGAAGAATTTACAATTCATATGCGGTGCCGTGGATACAGTTTGCTCTACTTTAGTGTAAGGATGACTCACTAGGCTGTAGGCATCCTCAGTTGATGTGATAAGGTCAATTGTAACATAAACAATTGGTGATGCGGTGACCCTCAGAATTCTTCATCGTAGTAAGTAATATAGGTACGTGTTGCTCGTTATTGCCGGCCCCCACTTGTTTTTTCACATTTTTACTTTCTCGCTAGCCATATATGGCGAGAAAGTATTGTTTTCGTGCAAAATTTCGAAATTGAGATTTTGGGTTTCCCATGATCCTGGGGGTCCCCTGAGTCCAAAAAAGTGGTTTCTGGAAAAAGTCTGTCCGTCCGTCCGTCCGTCAGTCCGTGCAATGCTCTAGCGCCTATACCGTTCATCCGATTTTGATGAAATTTGGTATGGACCTGTCTAAAATTACTGCCGAGACACATTTTCAAGGATTTTTTGATTGGTCAAAAATTGCGGCCGCTATTGTCAAAAAACCGCCAAAATAATTCAAAAATCGTGTTTTTGGTTAGTCGGACAAGCGCCGGCGGTACACTTTTCAATCTATAACACTGAAAATTGGTATGTGTGTTGACAAATAGATGCTTCGAGGTCATTTTCAGCTAAAATTGAATTGGTTAAAAATTACGGCCGTTCTGGACCAAAGTTCGATCGTTTCGGCGCCATTCACATTTATTGACCGATTGTCATGAAATTTGGTAAATTTGTGTAGAACCATGTAACTTAAACATCTGTCGAACAGAATTTTGTTATCTTCAAAATTACGGCCGTTTTTGTCAAAAAAGTGTCGAAAATGAGTTGAGAATGAGAAACCACGTTTTTGAATGGTCGGAACGCATTTGGGACTACAGTAATAAAATGAAAGACGTGAGATTTGGTATGAGTGATCTCAGATAGATGCTCGTGGGTCATTTTCAACCGATTTCCGATTGCTTAAAAATTACGCCCGCAAAAAAATCTCAAAAAACCCCCCAAAAAAAAAAAAAAATCATTCTGGGCGAGAAAGTTAAGTGCGACTGTTGTCGGACCCTTTATTTACTGTAAAATGGGAATATGGAATAACTGGGGGTCAGATAGAAACAGGATCTGGGGGAGGGTGGTGTTGTGTTCACGAGATAGTTCGAACTTACTAAGAAACGGGCGGGTCTTTCATTTCCGGGGTGGTCAATTCATTTACTATTTACTAACTCGACGCTAATCACCTCCTTATAGCGTTATCGGGTATAAGAAGTGGCCGGAGCTACATTCAGGTCTTGTAATCGTATTGACCTTTGCCAAGGGCTCTCTAGCCTAACAAGGGTTTCGAGTGCCTCCGAGAAGACAAGTAGTTATCTCGCAGACGATATGTTAAGTTTTAGGAAATGACGGAAACGGATGGAATTGGGAGTAACTGATTGCTGTAGGTTGAACAAACTGCGAATATTGAAAACAATAAACCAGGTCAGAATTGATAATTTTTATGATTCTTTCTGAGTCATCACTTAGCTCTGTTGTCTGTGACACCTCTTTTCCTTGTTTCAGCATTAGCCAGGAGCAGTAGCCATGTTCAGTTTCCACAAGCCGAAAGTTTACCGATCGACATCGGGATGCTGCATTTGCAAGGCCAAGTCAAGCAGCAGCCGTTTCACAGACAGCGGGAAGTACGAGGACGATTTGATGGAGTGTTTCCAGCTAGGTGAGAGGCGCACTGGAGAGATCTGCAACGCCTGCGTCTTGCTGGTTAAGCGTTGGAAGAAGTTGCCGGTTGGCAGCGGCCGCCACTGGCGCCATGTTGTTGACTACCGCGCCGGACCAGGGAGCAAGAGCTTGGTAAGTTGGCCTAGTGACGCTAGTGAGAGGTTACCACAGGAAAATGCTTTGAAAAGTCCACTGCATGGCTTATCTGGACACTCTAGCAGCTTCAACAAGTAGATGAGCTGATTTTGTGGCATTTTTGTATGTATAAAAATCAAGTTTTTTGGGCACGTCTTCTTTTCTTACTTAGCCCCTTCCACATATCACCGTCTTAATTTTCGGCCCACAGTGAAGATTCCTCACTTTCCGAACATTTTTCTTGAAATTTAAAATTGTTAACTATCTACTTCAAAATTCCAAAAGAGTGCATAGTATTATTCACGATCGTTGTGCTTTTAAACGTTTTCCTACTCGTGCACTCGTGTATACCACTCTTGAATGTGTTAGTGTTGACATCAATTTAATGTATTATTGTGTTGACAGGTGCGGTCGAAAACCAGGAACAAGAAGCGGCCCAAGCTGAAGGCAGAGGTTCGCTCCGCATCACCCGGCCCTGATGACGAGCTCTCGTCTGACTTGAGTGTGCTGAGCGTCCTGTCTGTGCTGTCGGGTCCCAGCAGCCCCAGCGAGCAGTGCGCCAAGTCCGGCCGCAAGCGTGGCAAGAGCCCCAGCCCCCGCAAACAAGTTGACGTGTTGGGTGACAGTGGATTTGTTGATCCCACCATCTGGAAAAGGTTTGTGCTGTTCAGTATTTTAAGATAAATCTTCTTAGCAAGATTTTTACATTGTCTGAAGAAGTTTTAAAAAAATGATATTTTAATAACATCTTTTTGTTATTAACAGGAAAAAGATATGCTGTGGAGTGATCTTTACCGGTCCTGGCGGAACCGTGATGGTAGATCCTCATCTCCTAAAGCCCTGTGGTGGCAGCTGTGGAGGACCGAAGCGAGAGGCTACTTCTGCACTCAGCCAGCAGCCAATGGTAGACGAGGTGGACCTCGCGTCTCCGCCAATCAGTGACATGACTGCGCACCCCCCGGACAGGCAGCCTATAGGAGACGAGGCGTGCCGAGCCTCTCCACCAATCAGCGACATGGCGACGCACGGTGGCTCCACGCCCTGCACCACCATCAGCGATTCGTCATCAGACTCCGGGTACGACGAGTGCTCCAACCCCGCGGCCGTCCCCATTGCCAATTAACGCCTGTGCGCCAGGTAACGAGCCTTGCAGCTCAGGAAAAAGTATCTCGTGCAATGTGCCCCTCGGTGCTGGACGCCCGTATTTCGTTTTCACTTTTTGTTTAGAGGTATTATTCTTTTCAGTTGTCTATGAACAGAATCGAATTTTTAAAAAGACTGCTGCAGTATTCGCCCCGTTCCCACCATAAAGTTTAAGTGAAGAATAGGTAATTGCTAATACTTTTTAGGTGGGAAGTGGCTCTTTGAATAATTCGGAATTTTCTCATCAGTTGGAAACCTCCTTCTCATCTTTCCTCTTGAGAAATGACAAAAGTAAGCACGGAAGAGTTCTTTCTCCTGTCGAAGTAAAAATTTCCACAGAATCGCATATTGCGCAGGTTTAAAAGCTCTATGTCCAACATCTTAAGTTGGTTGGCTCATAAACCCTTTTGGTTGCTTTCTGAAACGAGCACTAAAACGTTAGCCTCTTCCGTTCTGACTAGGATGTAAGTATTACCGTATTATCCGATTCCAGTTAGTTTCTCCATGTTCATTTAACTAGATTAGTGCGTTTTGTTCTAGTTGGGAATTTTATCTGTATTGTTTTCTTCCCTATCTCTGTATAAACATGATCCCTTAGAGCCCGAACTATCAGCAGGTGGTTCCTCAACTTTCTTTTTTTTTGCATTTGTTTCCTGAGGGAAAATAAATTGCCGACACGCCCTTCGGTCGCGAGGTTGCATATACCCCTGTCGTCTGTACTTCCGTTATGTCTCGTAGTTGTGGGTGTCATCCGCCACACTCACTCCTAACTCATAATCTTTGTCACAAAAAATAATTGTCAAAAATTAACCTATCGTGAAATCACAACATAGCCTCATGAGTAATGACGTTAAAAAGACATTATATTTCAGAATATTTAAATATCCAATAGTTTTCTCACAAAGTTTGAAATCGGAAGGTAAAAAATAGCGAATGTATATTCAGCCTTAAGTCAGTGGAACTTCATTTATCCAGTAGATTGATTATCAATGGCGTAAAAGGGGCAGGGTATATTTTGCCGTACGGAAGTCTGATGTGAGTATTTACGTGTATTGTGTTGTCGGGCCTCCAGCACCTCGTTTTAAGTGCTGCTCCTCACTCCTCCAGATGTGAGTAGGCAGCCGTGGCCGTGTGGCCCGTGTTTGGTCTTGAACTCTTACTGCCATCCAACCACAGTCAGCCCCTATGGTACAAAGAGCCATGCTCCATTTTTTATATGGGAATGACATTTTCCACAATTTGAGCGTGTTTTTATGCTTCGTATTATGGTCCATACTTTGCCTTCTTTGTGAAATGTCAGTCCTACGCAATGTTTTGGAAGAAGCAATAATTGATGTGGATGACTGGGTTGGAAATAACCGACCCTCTTCTCTGATTTAGTGATTAAAACACTCCTTCACGTATTTTCCCTGTATCGTTGCAAATTTTAGCAATTTAGTCAAGTTTCCCTAAACTTACGGTGTTTTTTATACGTCTTGTAAATAGTTACTATCACTATTCTAGTGTATTAATGAAAGAGCTATAAACTGATGGTTCCGTTTACAACAGAAGCGGACAATTTTTTTAATGTGCATTTCCAGCATCAGTTCTCTTTTCAGTAAACGTTTAGTTCCTGGGATTTCATGCACAAATTGGCCTTTGGACTTTGGGCGCTTCAAGTATTGTATTGCTATGCCCCTTGGGTCTGAATCGCCCCACGTCTGACGTCATCCTAAACCGCTAAGTTACCAGTGGCGTATGTGACTAATACTTGCTGAGGGTAACATGATGTCTAGTCTGGATGAATCCTAAACCAAATCAGGCCGAGTGACGAGTCCATGTCCCATCGAGGGCGACAGATCTCAGGGACCGCCCCCCTCTCATGCGGGCCCGAGCCCCCAGCTTCCTGGCGGTCCTCTTGTCGCCTCTGGGAATCAATTCCCCCTCTCATGCGGGCCCGAGCCCCCAGCTTCCTGGCGGTCCTCTTGTCGCCTCTGGGAATCAATTCCCCCCCCCCCCTCATTTTAACTGCCAGCTTCAGTTCCTATAAAAAAGAAAATAATAATAATTATTTCTCCTTTGAGACGAATGCATCTCCTTCGCCAATGTGCTGTTTACATGTTCCTTCAGGTGACTATTCTTTTTTGTGGGACATGATTGATGGATTGCACTTTCATCAATTGTTTGTGGTTCAAAACATGAAAAGGTTGCACCAACTGAAGTCACATTTCCGCTACCCACCCGGTGATTGAGGTTTCCCATTTTTCCTTCAAGTTCAAAAAATGAAACTCGAAACAGCCTGTCAGGGAGTTTCCTGAGGCTTCGTATCTATTGCAGATAGTGAGTCCTTACAGCCAAGGAAACAATTAAATAATGATTGACTTCCCGCCATGAAACTATTTTTTTTTTTTTTACTTTTTACTGTCCAGATTTCTGAAACAACTCACTATTGATTATTTGATATTTTACTCGGCCTGATTTGAAATTCTCGTTCGCAGTTCATTGATTGTTACCTCAACCTTATGTAAAAGCCTTCCGAAATGACAGACAAATCGTGCAACTATTCTGCGATTACGACTGAAATTTTTATTATAAGGATGATAAATAAGTGAAGTAAAAAAGCAATGATAAAAATACCAGAAAAAAACGGAAGACATTTACGCGACAATTTTAAACTTGTTGAAGTATTTCTTTTATTTATTTTAAACTATATTTAAAAAATTAATGTACAAACCTTGCTTTAGTAGAGACTGATATTTTGTTGTTACAGCTTATTTAACACAACATATCACTATCCAACATGGCGGAGATTTCCAAGGTTTTTTTCTCTTTTTGTAAATCTATGGTTGTAAAAAGTGTAAAACCATTGTATTTATGTTGGATGTTTTTGTATTTAAGTAAATTTATGTTACTGGAAGACTAAAAGTATAATTAAATTAATTTCGATTTCGTCATGTTACTCTCTATTGAAGCTCCACGTACAAGACGGACTTGGGCGAAATGCTCCGGATGTGTGTTGGCCTGTCTTTGCTTTCTCACAAGTATTGCCAGCACTGGTGGACACATTTGCGGAACATATGGCTTGGTGCTGTTTGTGTTGAGCCATTTTTATGTTTTATTTCTGAATGTAAGTAATCGGAAAAAGTTTATTATTGTTTGGTTGTGTTGATACCTACATTAAGTAGCGCACTGACGTTTTGACTTTTGTAGAGTTGAGACGAATTCTGAAGTTAGTGGTTTGAAATTTTTTTAAATTATTACGAACAACTTCTACGTTCAAAGATGAGTCAAATCATGAGAAAATCCAATTAAAATAGGAGACATGGGTATTATTAATGATTAAAGGTGCTCGTCCGTAATAAAATAACGAGAAAATCACCTACCTCTTGAGAACGTAAGTTCTAGTCACACGTGAATCTGCTTTTTAGTCATGAATTTTCATATCGTCTTTCCCCACCTGCCAGCAAATTTTCATTCCCGTCCTTGGCGATAGAAATAATACCTTTCCTCTTATTAAAAGTATAGCTTCATTTAAACAACCCATTTCTCGTAAAGTTGACACAGTTTACTAAACTACCCTAAACGGAGAGCCTAGGGTACTTCCACAACATAAGTAATTTTGAAACTGAATGGAGATTGATGTGAAATAAGACAGCGTTAGATTTTGTAGTAAATGACTGTTAGTACTTGGATGCGACACCTTAACCGTAAAACGATGCATTTTTTCCGTTAATAAGTCTTCTAAATTGAAAAAGTGATGTTCTCCAATGCTAAATTTGATGTTGAGTGTAAACCCAAAAGTAGTTCCAATCAAAGAACTGAAGTCGTGTGCCATTGCGTTACTGGTTGCTCGGGTACAGCTAAGTTATTTTCTATTGTACTTATTGTATTTAAATATTGTAATTTTTACCAAATTTCGGTGACTGACTGTCCGAAGTCACTTTGGTGATACTTTATAATGAAATTCTTGGATAATAATGGTGACCCGCCGCTAGAATATTTCATGTTTCTTAGGGATATTACTTGATAATCGTTGTAGCATTGATATATAAGTTTGTATTTGGATCTGACCGTAGCGTGTGTATTGGAGGAGCTCTACAAAAGTAGGCAGCGAAAGTTTTCTCATGTTTCCTCTTGCCAATAATTTGTACCTTACAAATGACTGACATATCCTATAAGAAAGTCTTCAGTTGCTTGTAGTACTGTAATGGCGGGAAACTATCGTGCTACCGACTTGCTCCTAGCACATCCGTCACCACTGAACTTGGCGCATAAACGGATAACTCCCGTACTATTTTTATGATCAGTTGTATCACAGAATTAAAGAACACGTCCCACTAGCCTCACCGCCCCGCGCCGGCGTTTTTGATAGTGTGGAGTAGGGTAAAGAACGCCCCGCGTCTGCCCGGCCAAGCTCTATCCTAGTCTGTGCTTAAAAAACTTTCATGTGTGGCCTACACAGATACGTACTAACTACTACCCACTTTAGTTTCATTCCATGAATGTAACGAGTTCAGTGTGACTTACCTATGACCCAATAGCAATAGTAAAATACTGGTATAGCACTTTGCATGAGCATTTAATCGTTCGGTCGTTGACAGTTTGTGGGCAATGATCAGTGGCCGCACACTTTGTAGATTAATGCTCTTACCTGCATAGCTATTCAGTTTTATTACTTTCATAAGTGTGAAAATGTGTATTTAAGTTTTTAATTAAGGAATACATATTTATAGAGAAATATTATGCTTGATACTACTTCTCGGTAGGTCCTTCGTTGAAAATATGGTCAAAAGCACCTAGGTCAGTATTTTGTTGGGCTGGCCTTATCCTACTGTTCTCTTTAACTTTGATCACCACCTCACAAGTCAATCATTTAACAGGGACGTATTCTTTATTAGGAGGAGTTTCGTCGGCATAGTGGTAGAACGTGGGTAAACATGGGGGACTCCTGTTGTTCTTGTGATGTGACTATAATGGAGGCGTGCTGCCCCAAGAGATAGAAACCTTTTGTTTTAACCGTATGATCGAAGCATGGGGATGGAAGAGAAGCAGCAAGAACAGTTGTGAGTCAGCAGAGCTTGCTATAGGACGCATGTCGAAAAAAACTGAATTCGCAAAATTATTTTCACTGTTGTTTCTGAATTAGTACTGATTGTGTTTGATTGCCTCATCGGCAGGGGGGAATTTGACTGATTGGGGCCGCTGTTGGTTGTTTACTGGAATCCAATTTGATCAGCGTTTGTCAACATTAATTCCAATGACGGTCACATATACCGGGGAAGTGGCCACCTGCCGGGGGCTGGGATGCTTCTGGAGACTACTTTTCAGGTTGGTACCACCTGTACTTCATAGTACTTGTTGATAACTAGTTGGTGAAAAAATCAGTGCGAGAATCCCGGGTTCGAATCTTGGTCACAGCAAAATTTCGGCTCCGGTCAAACCCTTTTACTAGGCCGGACGGATTTTTTAATTTATTTTTTAAAAATGTTTGGAGATCCATTGAATTTTTTTTTGGAGCCTATTTGCCTGTTTTCAGATGGAGAGGAAGCATTTACAAGCTGCTGTGGCAGAATTTGCTGCTTTACTTCATCCTCTACTTCGGGCTGAGCTTTACCTACCGGTTTGTGCTAGATGATGCCCAGAGAACGTAAGTTTCCACTATATTACCCCCATTCATTACATACATCTAGCTATGTACCTACCAAGGTCTTCAATTTTAAATTTGGGGAAATTGAAGAGACTCGATCGTTATCTCACCAGATGAAGTATTATTTAACCAGTAGATGGTAGGTTCATTGATGGTATGTCGTTAAAATGTTTTTAAAATTGGCTTTGAAACTTTAAAGGTACTGTGAAATGTGTGGTAGGTATAACAATTCGTTGAATGCTTTCAGCCTATTTGAGAAGATGTCCCTCCATTGTCAGGTGTACGGCGATTTGATTCCTGTATCATTCGTTCTGGGGTTCTATGTCTCGTTGGTGATCAAACGTTGGTGGGACCAGTACCTGTGTCTGCCTTGGCCCGACAATCTGGCGCTGTTCGTCAGCTCTCTCGTTCATGGACAGGTCAGTCCTATACTATGATCAACTCTAGTCTCGTTTATGGATTATATTTGGAAAAATCTGGACTAGGAGGTGGGAAAAATATGGTAATCCCCTGGGGCAATCACTTAACGCTGGATGAAATGCCCATTTCAGTGTTGAGCGATGAGCGTGGTGTGTTTTGAAGCCTCCTGCTCTGCTGGATAGGGTTTCAGCCATTTCTCTTTGTCCTTCGAACTCGTTGAAGTCAACAGGTAGCGCCAATTTTCAATTACCTAAACTGAGAAGAGGTGGGTGGAGTGCCCTCAAATATTTAGTTGAAAGTATTCGCGCTTGAAGTCGGTAGATCTTTCGATAAGGACTAAGTAAAATGTAATTGCAAGTGCCAAGTCCTTGAAGTAGTACTTACTTGAATCTCATTCGAAAACTGGAGACAATTAGATCGAGATTGTGTGGCTTCACTTGGATCAGAGTGCAGGGGTTGACCGATTGGTTTGGAAACTCTACTGTCAGCTTTAAGGTCCTTCTTACCGAACGCGCTTATTTCAGTTCGTTTCCCATACAATGACTTAATATGTATAAAAGTTACTGCGCAATTCTTTCGGTTTTTGAGTGACTTCTTTCGTAAGAAATTGTTGCATATTTCAAATTTCGTTCTTGTACTAACAGACTTGACTGTTCTGTTATAAGGATGACAGAGGGCGGATGATGCGGCGAACGATCATGCGCTACGTGAACTTGAGCCTTCTGCTTACACTACGGATGATCAGTCCTGGCGTGAAGAAGCGATTCCCCACGCTGGACCATGCAGTGGAGGCTGGATGGATGTTGCCTGGGGAGAAGAAAATATTTGAAGACCTGGAGCAGAAAACGCTTCATGCCAAGTGAGTTTCACTTCCAGAGAGTAGACTACAGTGCCCCATTCATTTTGATCGGCTCCCTAGCTGTCTTGAGGAAAAAAGGACGTGGATTCCGAACCACATCCTCGGTATACACGTATAGGGTTTTCTCAGAGAAGACCACTTGACTATTGTATGTCGCCTAGAAGCACTAGACTCGCACTAGATTCTGGGTTCGAATCCCTAGTACCTGCTAATTTTTAGAGTATTGTACCAAATGGCAAAAACTCATTTGTCTTCGGTCACCGCGGTGAGTACTCTTAAGTAGGTAAGTACCTACTCTAGATTTGTTCGGCAGGTTTTTCTAATTGATTTTCCTTACTCAGGTACTGGATGCCGCTGGTCTGGGCGGGAGGAGTAGTAACGAGAGCTAAAAAAGAGAACCGGATAAAAGATGACTTCGCGCTGAAGACTCTCATCGATGAATTGAACAACTTCCGGTCTGGTTGTGGGGGGATGCTCAACTATGACTGGATCAGTATTCCACTTGTCTACACTCAGGTATGTACGTATGCAGGACCCACAAATTGATGCCCCTATCAAGCCTCACTTCCCCTCTGTATAGCATTAATGAAGCTGGTTGAGTGAGTTGTGGGAAAATAAAGGGTCCGACAACAGTCGCACTAAACTTTCTCGCCACATGTGATTTTTTTTTTTTTTTTTTGGATTTCTTTGAGATTTTTTTGCGGGCGTAATTTTTAAGCAATCCAAAATCGGTTGAAAATGACCCAAGACCATCTATCTGAGATCACTCCCACCAAGTTTCATGGCTGTCATTCTATTACTGTAGTCCCAAATGCGTTCCGACCATTCAAAAACGTGGTTTCTCATTCTCAACTCATTTTCGACACTTTTTTGACAAAAACGGCCGTAATTTTGAAGATAACAAAATTCTGTTCGACAGATGTTTAACTTACATGGTTCTACACAAATTTACCAAATTTCATGACAATGGGTCAATAAATGTGAATGGCGCCGAAACGATCGAACTTTGGTCCAGAACGGCCGTAATTTTCAACCAATTCAATTTTAGTTGAAAATGACCTCGAAGCATCTATTTGTCAACACACATACCAATTTTCAGTGTTATAGATTGAAAAGTGTACCGCCGGCGCTTGTCCGACTAACCAAAAACACGATTTTTGAATTATTTTGGCGGTTTTTTGACAATAGCGGCCGCAATTTTTGACCAATCAAAAAATCCTTGAAAATGTGTCTCGGCAGTAATTTTAGACAGGTCCATACCAAATTTCATCAAAATCGGATGAACGGTATAGGCGCTAGAGCACTGAACGGACTGACTGACGGACTGACGGACTGACGGACTGACGGACTGACGGACTGACGGACGGACAGACTTTTTCCAGAAACCACTTTTTTGGACTCAGGGGACCCCCAGGATCATGGGAAACCCAAAATCTCAATTTCGAAATTTTGCACGAAAACAATACTTTCTCGCCATATATGGCTAGCGAGAAAGTAAAAAAAGCCTGCCCAGTCCTACGTGCCTTACGTTATTCAAATTTGTACACCGACTTTCCAATTACATAATTCTGAATTTTCAGGTGTAGCTTGCATGTCACTGTAATGTGTAGGTACATCAACCTTTGCAGTTGCATTGACATTTCTACGCAACAATTGTGTCATAAACTCATGAAATTTCCCGACGAGTAGTATTTTTTTGTTCAACAAAATAAGCAGTTTTCCCTTTTAGGTTTTTAAAGTATGTTTAGGTGCATGCGTTCTTTCACGCTGATACCCTTGGTTTGGCTAGATTTTGGCCTACCTCAAAAAGCTTTAAAATGACTTAAAAGCAACAAATCTATCTGAAAACCTATATGAAAAAATTTTAAGGCCCATATGATATTTCAAATACGGGCGAGAAAGAGAAAGTAAAAAGGGCGCGCAAAAGGACTCGCTAGTTGCGCGGGAGACGGGAGCGCGCGACCCCTGTCTGGCTGTGCGCGCGTCATCCCTTCAGTTTCGTTCGGACGGGCGGTGCGTTCACACGTGTTTTCAGTCCGTGCATTTTGTGTTCTGTGCGGTTTGGGCATTCATTTTCAGTTTGGATTTCTCTCAGTGGGTTTCGGTAGTAGAGTCCTCGTTTGACCGTGAGTTTACCTTCTTTCATTCGGGGTTCTTATACTTCCGGAAGTATTTTTTCACATTGCACTGAGTCTTCAGGTAGTGCAGTAAACCTGCATTGGTACGTACTTACCTGATAAATAGGTTTTTATTAGTAGTAGTATAATATACCTTCCTAAGTACCTATCTACCTAGTAATTTTTCAGACGAGGGGGTAACCACTCCAGAGATTCCCTGAGATTCCATAAAGATTTTCAAAGATTCCCAACGATATTCATAGAAAGATGAATCCCGAAGGGGTAACCACTCTAAAAAAAATCCAATATTCCCTGAGATTTCATAAAGATTTCCAATGATTCCCAACGAGTGGTTAACCCCTCGTTTTCAGACGTATTCTTAAAAGCTTTCCGGGGCTAGAGGGTTATTTTTTAAGTAGGCATATGGAATGATTTATTCTTTTCTGGACGTGCACCAGTGACTTTTCCCTCCAGGTTGGCGTCTTTATATTTTCATATTCAGAGGCGCGTGACCTCCGGTGGCTTGTTTCTGCCCCCGCAGGTGCATATAATCCCTCTTTTTCTGCCCCAAGGGAATGGACCATTTTTTCCTCAATTGTGGTATTTTGGATCCTTTTTTGAATTTTTTTCTGGTCACAATTTTCCCTTTTATAGATTTACTGTCATGTCCCTGATATAGTTACGAGCTTGTGGATTCCCAGCCTCTTGCCCGTGGACATAGAGCTTTATGTGGGTTGGCCGTGTTCGGGAAATTTCCTCAGCCTCAAATCGGTCGATCAGCCTGTGGCGGCGGTGGCTCAAGGGTTTTTTTACTTTTTTAGAATTATTGTTATTGTAGGCACCTTTCGTTTTCTTCCCACCCTCTCGGCTTCTTTGACAGCATGGGTTTTTTTTTACATGTTTCATAATTTTTTACTGACTTTTTTGGCCTGGGTTTACAGAAAATATTTTTCGGTACCAGTGCCCCGCGGTTATTTTGTCTACTTCCATTTTGCGAGGTCTGAGTTTTGAAGAAGAGGTTTAGTCCTTTCCTTGGGGCTTTATTGAACTTCTTCCGCCACTGCAGATGTTCCGCTGAGCTCAAGCCTGTACCATGGTTTCCTTTTTTTCAGGTGGTGACTCTTGCCGTATATGTATTTTTTCTCGCCACACTAATGGGGAACCAGTACCTCGATCCTGATAAGGGGTATCCAAAGCATGAGATCGACCTCGTATTTCCTGTCTTCACTTTTCTTCAGGTACTACTTGCTTGTCGTATTATTCGTACCATTTTATTTAAGAGTGTCAGCATAATATCACAGGAGTTCGGCTGAAGCCGAATAGAAGTCCATGCAGTAAGCGGAAATTATTGCTTACGCCCAAACCCTGGCCTCTCAGGACAGAAGTGTGACCCCTTAACCGCTCGGCCACTGAGAGACACTAACCGTAACATTTGTTATGAATCAATAGGTCCCCTACCTCAGTTTCTGTTTGGATGTTTCAGTTTTTCTTCTACATGGGATGGCTCAAGGTGGCAGAGTCTCTGGTTAATCCTTTCGGGGAGGATGATGACGACTTCGAACTCAACTGGCTGCTTGATCGAAATCTTCAGGTATGGTTTCTCAATCGTCGCTCATTTTCTTTAAAAAAAAAAAAACGATAGACCAATAGGAAAAGGAAGAAGTGGCATGTCACCTCTACGTATAGGTATCGTATATTCATCTAGAAATTTTTACAGAAATGGTAATATTTTCCTTGCAGATATCCTATGTGATCGTAGACGAAATGCACCAAGAACATCCGGAGATGCTGAAGGACCAGTACTGGGACGAGGTGTTTCCGGCTGAGCTGCCCTATACGGCGGCAACCAAACAATATCAGACGGGGCCGCCTCTGCACTCGGCCGAACCACTCATGGTGTCCCGCCACGAGGCGGAGTTTATGCCTCTGGAGGCTCTGCAGGAGGATCCGGCAGACGACTCAGACTTGGAGGTACTGTATACTAATGGAAGTGTAGGAGTGTTTACTTATGTAACTGTATTACTAATTTTCACTTCTACTCTCGATTCGCTGAAGGCAGTTTCATAGACTTACTTACACCCATAAAGCTTCCCAAAGGCTTTCACTTCGGAGGGTTCCGAGGAATTAAGTAACACATATTTTTTTCTGCCCAGTTGGAAGCGGAGCCGGAGGCGGGAGTGGGGGAACTACAAGTGGGTGAGACGCACCCGATGCGCATCCGGCGGAGGCCTCGCTGTCACAGCTCCAACGCGTCCGAGACGAGCCGCTCGGCCAGCTACTCAGCCGGCAAGCGCAGCTCCGTGCTCAACATGCTCAGCCGCATATTCTACCCTCACGGAAATTCCAAAGACGAGGTACGTGTCTTAGGGCGGTGTACTCTACAGAAATTATGAAGGGATTGTAAATGCAACAAAACGGAAAATTTTGATTCAATTCAAACTAGGTTACTCTTTGTTCTGATGTTGCATTCATTTTGTAGATGCATCGCGTGGGTAGCTCGGTATCTTTGCGGAGTCGGCGCCTGCTGCATAGTGTAAACAGCGCGTCAGCTGCGCCGAGCCGCTGCTCCTTCCAGCCAGACCTGCTGTTCCCCGAGTCTGAGTACCGGGACGAGATGTTCTGCATGTCTGACCTAGATCTCCTAGCTCGCAGCATGGGGGAGAACATTGTTCTAAGGTTTGTATTATCTGATTTTTATTGGGGCGTAACAAGTAAGTGCGAAAGCTCTATTGATTCTGAAGGGAGGAGGCTTTATAACCCTGTCAAAAACTATTTTCTAGCAAATTCATTTTTACATTATGGAACCTTGTTTCTTCTTTATGTAAAGAAACCTTCTTTCAGGAGGTCATCTTCACCTTGGAGGAAACCTTGCTACAGCGCGTCGCCCATCTATCCTGCTTCAGCTTCCCCTATAATTCAAGATCGCGCCGCGGATCCGGCTCAAGGATTCACTACCCTGAAGGTGGACGAAAATCAGCAGAATCAGCAACAGGCTTCGACGGAAAGAGAGGCTCAGGTCAGTGACGTCAAGTCCATAGGAATAAAATTCAACGTAACAGTGAGAAATTAAGAATCGATCTATTCAGTCATAGCAAACAGATTCTAGGTCTTTTCTAGACTTCCTAGAGGAATGTTCTGGACATGCTGAGTGTCGACCTATCATTTAACTAGCTTCATATCTCATTATGGTAATAGAAAATTAGTCGCTGCGTGCAGCTGCCTGCTAGAAACCCCTTTATTCCCGGAATTTAATGGTCATAGTGCAGACAGTGTAGTAATTCCAGTATCCCAACTTGTTCTAGAAGTTATATAGTCCACCGGGGACGAGTGACGCGAGTGGCCCGTCTTCAACGCACTCGGTGAATGACAGCGAGCGGCGCCCCTCCGCCCTGCCTGAGTTGGAGCCCATTGCCGAGCACCGTGAGGAAGCCGTTCTCAGTCCTGACGTCGCAGCTACCCTCACAGTCAGCTTCGGCTACCTAGAAACGCCTCACCCCCCTGCCACCCGACCAGCTTCTGCTAAAGACCATGAACAGCTGAATTAGAATGGCCTGAATGAACCGGAGTTACAGGTGAGAATTTTTTTCTGTAATGGGAATGAGGCTAGTTGGGAATATCACCACAGAAGGTTGGCAAAGGAGAAGGGAAGTTGACAAAAGTTAATAGGAGCGGGCCGAAGCCAGTTTCGGAGTGGGCCGCTGCAACTACATCCATGCCGTAAGCGGAAGTATTGCTTCCATCGGGATTGGAACCCAGAGGGATAAATAGGCCGATCAGGGTGGCGATTCGTGCCTCTTTAGAGAAGTAATTCGTTAATAACGTCATCTGTTCAAGTTGTAGTACCTTTATTGAATAAAACAAGTAAAAATGTACTAGCAGGAACAGCAATCTTAAACGGCTTTCTTCATAGGCCAATAATTCGTCGTTCTATGAAGTAATGGCAAGCGAGAGAAGCTGAAACCCACCGAAAAAACTAAATCACGTAGTAGGAAAACACAGAGGGTTATTTGTAAGCCGTAGATATTCAGAAAGTGTGAGCATTCCGGCAGACACCACACCCCAACGCGAACTCCTCCCCCGTAGGCGGGTGGGTGACATGTAGAGGACAGTCTTCGCCTTCCAGCTGCTTCGCTCGAGGTCCTAGAAACAAAGTAAAATTGAATCGGTGCTCGGAATGAGGAAGGTTTTAGGCCAGTCGAGGGAGCAGATAGTAGGTGATGGATTTATTGAATAAGGAAAATTTCCTTCAGATTCCTTGCAAAGATGCCAGGGAAAAATGTAAAGGTATAGCTCGTAAAGTACGAAACCCGGGTAAGTAGCTCAATTTAAGAAGAGAAGAGGTTATTATAGTTCTCAACAGGCTGGGATAACTGTGGCGTTGAGAACTAATCGCAGAACTATAGTAGCTCCCTAATTTGTTCACCTGGGGTTTCTATTCCGTGCAATAATAACTTTCTAATGATTTACCGGCAGGGCATGACGGCAGCTCGTTCCTGGGGATGTTAGTGACGCGCTGAAAGTCATCATGACACGCGCTACAGAAGTGCGTGCTGCCAAAGCAGAAAAACACGGCGACGGAGCAGCAGTAGCGGCACTTGTACTCCAGGAAGTCTGCACCGTGCTTCGGGCACATCTGCGCGCGCGCTACATCGGAGCATGCTCCGCACACCAGCTCTCGCGGGTCATAGTCACCCACCATGTCCACATCGCACCGAGCCTCTCCACCGTAGTACGCCTGTAACGAAGTCAGAGAGGTATTACAGCTCTTACACTAGGAGGCTTGTACCAGCAAGAGTGAAACTCAAGTTTGTGGCTACTTATTAGAGGCGAACTTTCGGAGGTATACTCCGCAGTGGATTCCAAGAAATGAGTAAAATGGTGCCACAGTCAATGAGGTACAAACACGCGTCTCAAGGAAGTCCCAGGGAAGCGAGCGGCTCTGTTAGTACAGAAGTCTATTAGAGCTGAAGGGTGGTGTAAGTCGAGGGTGACCCGTCGAAGATGTCAATATCGCTATAGTTGCTGTGGTTCGATCTCGAGTGCGAAAAGATCCTCCGCGCTCCGTGGGAATCAATAACGGGTATATTTACCTTGTTGCACTTGAAGCAGACGTAATACGCATAGCGGTCCATAGCGTAGGCCGCAGGATCATTATGGAAGCGTGCTCCCGGTCCTGTGATGGCCTCCACGCGGTGCAGACCCTCATACTCCAGCCGCATAAGTGCCTTGCGTCGCACGTCCTCCCACAGATCCCTGTTTGAGGAAGTTCATTATTAGTAACTTCTCAAATCTAAGGTGCTAATCCACCAAAATCACTAGTACTCGCACGTGAGCATACCGAGCAGCAAAGCCAATGCTCTCATCGAACTGCTTACCGCAGTACGAAAACACTCACAGAATGTTCCCTTCGGTAGATACAACCCAGGCGTGAACAACTGTAAAATATGTGCAAACCAGGCAACATGTCCGCATCGCGCATGCACAGTATGCAAGTATGTAACGCTCGCAGCCATTCTTCCTTCCGATGGAAAGGTTGGGCCAGCATTTAGGTCGCGTACTCAATGGGTTGAAGGGTTGAAGCCAAGCATGGCCCTGGGTTCCATTCACAATGACTAGTTAGTGTGGAACCAATTATCTTTGGTGATCAATCCCACATACACACTGGGTGGGACAGACCAACGGTTTATGGTGTGCTCCGAACCACTAGTTCCGTATTACGTGTACACCCACTTCCAATTACTCTGCACTAGCATTGAAGCAAGTGACGCAAAAACTAATGCGATGTTCTTCAGAACTGGAGTGGCTCAATAATCCTGATACCCTGTTTTACCACTATGGGGAGAGCCTCTAGCCACTTAAAAAGAATTACTTTTACATCCTAATCCCCCATTCTGGTGCCGCTTGGGTTTCCACCCTCAATGCCCGATGCCTTTCGTTTTGTTTTATGCTTTGCCCTTTGTTCGTGCTGGCCACTGCCTAGCTTGTGTACCTGATGGGTTGAAGAAGAGGCTGTAGCACCGGATGTTCCATGGGGGCCTTGCAGATTGGGCACTGAGCGAATGAGAAGGAGATGCGAGGACCGGCCCAGCGTCGGGACAGCACAAGACGCGCGCAGTGAGCATGGAACACATGTCCGCACACCAGTAACAGCGCCGGCGCGCACGACAAGGCCTCTGTGAAGCAGATCATGCACATGTCGTCCGCGTCCTGCTTCAGCCCCACTGTGGGCCGACAGCCTTGCAGGCACGGCAGACAGGATACTTCGCCTGACAGCCCTCCACACGTGTGCCCGCAGGGATGCACCTGAAACCAGCGAACCAGGTGCTTGTTGTTTACATACTCTCGGTACAGCTTCACAAAAGCGGTGGAAGCTGTTCTGCGGTAGATTTGAGCTCATGAAACGTGGTAAACAGGAACTGGCAACACCTGCACTTTCTCATAAAATAGTTGTGCTGATTTCAGCTGTTACTTTCACATCAGCAAGTATTGCCAGCAGCATGCACATGCCGGCTGCCATTAAATGGAAAAGTGTCTTTTGAAACACGTTTTCCGAATTGCAGATTGACGGCAGGTTATAATCTTTTCTAAATTCATTCACTTTTCGAAGAGACACGAATCGCCTCGCTGTCAAGATATTCACTTCCAAAAATTATGCAAGAATCTTACCTTAGTACAAGCATTCCGCGCGTGCTGCTGACAGTCGGCGTCAGCGCAGACATTACCGATGGCCAGCAGTCCCTGACTGCCTGTAGTGCCGCAAAATCGGCACACTCCAACCCCAACTGACGCAGCCTTTCCTCTTGCACCCTCGCGGAATTCTACCAGCGCTTTTAGTGTGGATGAGTCCGCTAGTGCGAGCAGCCAGAATAGCTTAGTTCGTCCGCATCCTGGGAAAAATCCAGAAGCAATTATTTCGCTTATAAATGAAATTGACAAATTCGTCGAATTATATATTTTTTTTATTTTGAACTCTCTTCAGATTTGATTGCTATTGGGAGTCAAACCCTTACAATCGGTGGACTAGCTACGCAACCTAAGGGAGGAAGCCCCCAAAAGGTTTTCTACATACCTTCGTGGAGATCGACCTTGATGGCTTCCTCCTCCTCCTTGCAGACCTGCCGCTGATGCATGCGTGTGCGCCGGTGGAGATGCAGGTAACGATCGCAGTCAGGGCAGAGATTGCCACACACGCTGCACTGGATTATCGCACCCGTCTCCCCATCGTCATGGTTACTGCAAGTTGGCTGGAAAGCAAGAAAGCCTGTTTTACGCGACATTTTATAAAAACGCAATCAGAGCAGTAATAGTGGTCACAGATTCAAAAAAAGAAATCGTATGAAAATCAGGAAGCAATCGTGCCTTACCCTCGGCTGGGGAGGCTGTCCATCAGCACCCACCCACTGGCCGGAGGAAAGCCTGTCCACATGCTCCTGGTCGAGCACACAGAGGGAGGCGAGGGCCAGCCACAGCGTGGGGGTGCGGAGGCATTCCTGCGGGCCCCGCTGTCCTTCCTCCAGACGCGTCAGGTTCATTATATTCTCAGCAATTGCACCTTTCGTTGTACTCGCCCAGGCTTCCGAAAGCTTACCCTAGAAGTCGAAAACACGGGTTTTAATAGGGGGCTATAGGAACTTCTTGGTTCTGGAATAAAAATTCCTAAATTAGGCAGTGCTTTTATTAGGATTTAACTTCAGAAACACTCCGATGTTTCTCTCTTTTCATTTACTTATTTACTTTTACTTCTTTACTCTGGTTACTTTAAGGTGTCGGGAAGTCAGAGCCTCACCATCACAAATTATATTTTTTCAACATCAGGGGAATCTCTTTCTTTCCCTAACCAGCCTGTCAGTAAAGGGGAGTTCCTAATTCCTCCTCTGAAGTAAATGAAGTAGGTAAGCAATTACCGCGGACATATCATTGAGTAGGAGAATCATGTCCTCAGCGAGGCGTCGAGAGATGCAGCCTCGCAGCCACCACCGCTGTCCAACAGGGTCCCGCGGGTGAATGGCTGTGGCCAGGGTAACTGAGGTCACCCCCTTCCCTTCACGCCCTTTCACCTTTACCTGAAACATAATATGTTGTTAGTTAAGGGACACGGTCTGGCTAGTTATTCCTGAAAATTACCAGTAGGTACTAGTATTTTTTGTTCAGAAAATAACCACAATAACTTGCTTTTCAATCAGAACCTAGTTGACAGTGATTTACCTAACATGTACCTAACATTCGTATTTTTCTTGTTTTCAATTAAAGCTGTAGAGAAAATAACATAGTTGTAAAGTTTTTCTAGATGCTACATTAAATCAGTGAAAATGTAGTTCGAACCTGAACGGTAAGCGCCTTCGCAAGCACACTGAGAAATACATCGAGCACCGCCATGCGGACGGGATCGAAACGAGGGTCCTGCCGACAAAGCGCTGAGATGGAGAAATCAGTGGGCGGCAACTTGTCCACTCCAAGCACCTTTGCTAGACTAGCGGGCGAGACCTCCGGCAGTACGCGTCGAAGCAGAGCAATTACCTGCAAATTTAATGAGAAATTGCATTCACAAATTCATACAAATGTCAAATAATGTGTGGTAATCCAATTACATTACAGCAAAGACGCACCACCCTTTCCAACAAAAGGAAACACTTTCAAAATAATTCCCCTCCCGAAGTCGTAAGCTTCTTGGTGGCTGTTAACCAGCCTTAAGAACGGACCACCATCTTAAACAGCGTTCGCACTTACCTGCCGCTGTACACGAGCAGAGCCAGTGTGAAGCAAACTAAAGAGATCTGTGAGAAGTCCGAACTGGTAGGACAAGTAGACGCGACCCACTGAGCTACCACTCAGCGCGAGCACCATCGATAGCATCTCGAAAGCATAGGCGTCACTAGGCTTCCCCTCCGAGGGCACTGCAAAATTATCAATTGGTTCACACACCACGTTTACAGAAAACTGACTGAAAAGTGGCAGTCTGGAAGGTCTGCTCGTTCTTTTTGAATATATTTTTCTTAAAGTTTATAATCAGCCAATCGGAAATCAAAGTGTACTAGTGAAGTATTCTAAAAGGATAGGACGGTCTTCCTTGGTTCTGTGGTCATGGCACTGGGCTCGCATGTCTGAAGTCTTGGGTTCGAATGCTGCTACCAGCAATTTCCTGCTGTCCGCAAGGATATCGATACTGTTGCATGGCTGGGTCCCATTTGTAAGGTCGATAAGGCTAAGCATATCGCCGTCTCTGAGGATAGCGTACCTGGTGAGCAGAGAAGTGTCTCCCACTCATCGCGCACGCGGGTCGCCTCCTTGCGGATGGCCTGCACGATGTGCATGCAAACTTGTTTCTGCAGGTGGGTGAGCTTGCATCGGCTGAACAGAATCCCGACCACATGCTCCTTCAGATCCACGTGTTCGCCAGTCTCTGGCTCGGACTCGGCCCCTGCTTCAGGTCCAGGCGCAGCAGCGTCCGACTCACCAACGATCAGCTTCCCGAACACCTTCACAGATCAAGCAAAAACTGTTAATCTAGCGATCTTGTTACAACGCAGCATCATGCTCATAGTGAATCCGTTATTAACATGAAGAACTTGCAGATATCTATTTTTCATCTCACTCATTCAAGAAAATTAAATTCCAGTTTAAAACAAGTAAGGTTCCTAGTTTAGATCGAAGCCAAAAGAATCTGGGATCCTGGCCGGATACTGTTAACACAGACCTGTGAAGTGATGAGCCTGAAGACTTTGAGGGTCTCCGACTCACAGAGCTTCTGATGGATGGTGACGGCGCTGGGAATCCTCCCCACTGACAGACTCTCCCCTGTCTCTCCAAGCACGCGGATCTGACGAACCCTCAGCGAGTTGTCAGCTCCCTTCAGCTCTAGCCGCAGCACCGAGTGATGTCCATCTAAACATACAAACTTCAGATTTGTATCTGTCTTAAAGAAATGGAATAATAGAGCACACACAATGAGTACCTACTTCATAGGCAACAAAACATTTATTGTGATTAATCATAATCTTGATCACCTAAGTTTATGTACCTACATAAATTACCTTTCTCGGAAAATAATTTTTAATCAGCTCAATAAGCTCACCATATTATGTGACTGCCTTTTCTCGGAACATTGGACGTTTACTCTACAAGGTTAAGAAATTAAAACAAGAAAATAAAATGAATGAAATTCTTACCTAAAATGGGACAGCTCAGCCAGCCACTGGCGCGGCTTTCAACCTCTACCACTCGTATGCGAGTGAGTTCTTCCCCGCTGCACCCCGAGAAGAAACTGACGCTGGCCACCTTGTTCTAAACAGTACAGAAGGACAAAGTTTTTAGCTCCGAGCTACATGACTGATATTCTCCTCCTTAAACTGTTCGTCAGTTTGGGGAGTCATGTACGTATTTTCGCTAAATTCTCTTCACTTAGTAATTTGTTTTTCTTACTTCAGTGGAGACAAAGATACGTCTAAAAGTCGGAGTCAGAATACTTCTTTACGATTTATTGAAAGAAGTTAGCCGTGTAAGATTCTTATCCAAACTTTTAAAGCCTCACCGCCAAGTCTCGCGCGTTGTCGATGTGAACATAGATGATGCGGGGGACGCTGCCGGGCGGACACGTGATGTTAATGCTCTTGGTCTTGTTGCGGTCCTCGTCGCCGCTCTCCCAGAACGTCTCCGTAGAATTGTCTGTGAGTGAGCTCACCATAGCCTGGCGGGATGACACTTTCACCTCTACGTTTGGAGTCAGATCACGCAAAGCTTCCACCACAGCTGTCGGGGGATACTGCAAAAAATACATACTGTTACGTTCCTGGCAATAGGCATCAAAACATAGGTGGTACTTTTTTATGATAATCCAAGCCGGTACCTACCAGATGGTTCCCCGGCTGTGTGTCATGAGCGCTGAGGCTACCTTCCTCTTCTTCCTCAGAGCGTGAGAGAATCTTGCTGATATTGCTGAAGACCTGAGAGCGATGGAGGAAGACATGGTCTGCCTGAGAGAACTTTACGGCCCAGCACCGCACTGCTATGGTCTGGAGGGGGGAGCCGGGAGGCAGCAGCAACATCAGATCAGACACAGTCTGCAGGAGCTGGTGGAACGCCTCCCACAGAGGAACTGCTGCATCACCTGAATTAGGGGGTTGCCAAGTTAAATTACATCATTTAAAAAAATTAGTCAGCTGCCTCGGAAAGATGACGATAAGAAAAGTAAACAAGGTGTCCTCACCCTACTGGTTAAACGGAGGTCGAATAATCCCTCAAGGCCTACCTGCAAATGCAATGTCGCTCAATGGATGCTCGCACGCTGCCAATGCGTCGGACTCAGCTGCGGGGATGCTGGCAGGGGAGAAGGATGCCTGGAACCACCACAGCAAGTCATGCAGACAGCCGGGCTGTGTCGCATTGTGGAGAAGCCAATTCAGCGCTTGGAACGCGAACACCCTGTAGAAAAAAGTTGCATGTACGCTGTAGGTTTAGTTATCACCTACCTACCGTTGACTATGGAGGGATGGCATCTGGTGACACTCTAACAAACCAATTAATACTTTGTGGGACGTACCGGCAGGTGGCTTTGCGTACAGCATGCTTCATAGCAAGCCGAAGTGCTGGTAGCGGGTGACGCCGTAACATGAAAGCCATGGAGGGCCTCCGTGCCAAATCTAGAGCGACTCGCTCTTCGCTGCTCATGATGGCCGACTGATCCAAGCCGGGCACTAGCTTCTGTAGTGTGGCTGATGGGTAGCACAACAACGACGACCCTCCTTCTGAAAATGAACCAATCCAATTAAAAAACACTAGGTGCCATCTGGTAAATTTTCTAAATGGTGGTCCACTGATCTCAAAACAGTTCTTTTTACGCTGAATAAGTGAGTATAAAATTCCCGCGAACGATGTGCTTAAGGAAAGCCTGTTTTGAGAGATCTAGAAGAGGGAGATGAAAATTCTCGTTTCTCGTTTTTTTTAACAACAAAGGTATGGGCAGGTGTGGCAATGATTGAAATCTGCATCGTGTATAGAGGCCATACCTGGCGCGACTTCGCTGCTGCTGTTGTTTCTGCGGCGCGTCATAATAACGCGGCCATCGCCCTCACGTTTGGTCCATGGCGCACCATTGGTCCCCATTGATACAGAACGTTGGAATGGCCGGCCTTTCTGTCCGTCACTCTCTAATTCCACAGCAGATAAAGGCTAAAAAATACCATAGGTGCACTCAACTAAACTGGCAAGTTTGCAACTCACAGATTCAAATCTAAAAGAAGAAAAATTAAATAAAAGGAAGATCCTGAAAACCTGCTCTCATTTTCGCATTTTTTTCATTGCCCGATGTTTACCTTAGACTCTTAGAGGAACCACAAAACGAAAAGTCCTACGTGACAAAACATAATTTTTCAGACTTTAAGGAAAGAAAATTGAGGTAAATTTACCCTTGAATAACTGGGTTGAGAAGGATTTCCGTTACAAGCCTCCTCCAGTTGTCGCGGCGGCTCGCGTAGTATCAGGTTGCGGAGTTCGTGCTCGGCTAGGTGAGGGGCTAGGAACGGCAGGCTCTGGAATGGCCCAACAGGGCTGAACGGCACCTGGGAGTCCAGACTCGAGGCACCTTCTGACACCGACGGCATCGACCCCTTGTGGTCTCCGTGCCTGATGTCTGTGAAAAAAAGAGCAGGATTGATATGACAAGTGAAAGCATGGTTCGGAATAAAGCAGTAAACAAGATACCTGTACCGAAACGGCCTTTCGAAGAAACGTAATTTTCTCCAAACCAAAAATGCGACCAGAATTTTTCGACGACTTTTCAAGAAAACTGGTCAAATATAATAAACTTTTTCAACATCGTAATCAAGTAACTTTTTTAACCCAATAATCGCTCTACTGTTAAAACACGCAGAAAGTCATCCCATTACCTACAACTACAATTTTTTGAAGAAAAAAGAAACATACTATCGGTGGCACTGGCCAGCTCGAGCAAGAACATGGCGTTGTCTCGCATGGCGATGTGTGCGTCCTGAGCTACGCTCTGCGTGAGTGCCTGCGCAAGCCCCGGGCTCGGCAGCTTCCCCGCAATCGAAGTTGGAGTCGCCGCTGATTTTTTCTTGCTACCAGATTTCTTTCCTTTCTCTTTCACTCCCTCTCTTTTCACCCTTAAATACCTGCCATCAGAAAAAATCACAAATACAAAAAGACATAAAGACATAAATGTAACAATTCAAGAAAAGTACAAGTCTGCCGCTTTTTTTTTCCAGTGCTAGGACATTTATGACATGAGGGCACCGACAGCAGACATGGGAAATTAGCTTGCTATCTTACTAACGTGTTCTACCACAGAACATTTTTTCTGAGAACTTTCCAGGGACTGTTGGAACCTAACAATCAAGAATAAATGGGATACGAACCTTTCTCGACAGCTATCGCACACCAAGTACCACGAGCTCCCCCCAACTCCTCCGTCACCGCAGTGACCCGCCCACCCCACACAGTAGTTGCCTGACGAGTTGTAGCCCTTGCCTCCTGCGGGGTTGCCACAGCCTGCGTGGCTCTGCCTCATGTGGTAGGTGACAGGGTGCGGGAAGATGCCCCCGCATAGCTCACACACTGTCTCTCGTTCCCCACCTGGCCCGATGAGGCTTACTGCAAGACCACCGTACCACGTCGGCTTCCAATCCTGCAAAAATTAACGAAATCAGACAGACCACTAAAGAGTTCTTAAATTAGGGGTTTCGGGTAAAAATATGAATAACGGATGATTAAAAAATGGGAAGTTAACTAACGCCCCTTTTAAAACGAAAAAAGGAAGGACTAGCTAACCTTCTTCTTGCGGCTTGACTTCTTGCATTCAGACCTGACGGACTTCTCTTTGTTAAGCGCCGCGTTGTTGGCCATCCTTGAAGGCAGGGAGGGGCTGGGAAGGAGGGTGGGCACTTCCATAGCCTGCCGACAGGTAGCAGTCAGTTCCTGCCATATGAGCACCAGACCCTTGAGCGCAGGAGGCAGGATAGAGACAGTGACTGCTCCGCCCTCCTCCCTGATCGACGCCTCGCTACCAGGCGTCACTTTGCGTCGAGTGCGGCTCGCATTCGCATTCGCTGCGGACCGGGTAAGACTTTCCAGGGTTGCTGGCTGAATGTGGAGATAATTACCTGAATAAAAAACACAGTCAAACATCAAGTTGCTGTTTGTCACCGAGAGTTAGCCGAACTCAGAAAATGATGAAAGCAGATGTATGATTTCTTTTAAACATTGGCTATTTATTGCATTTTGTTTTCGTTTAATAATAATATCTTCCAGAGGAAACTCTTGTAAAAAAATAAAAAATGACCAGTAATGAGAAAGTTTGATACCCGACGTGCTGACTTCAACAGAGTGACGCTGCATGTGGCGATGGTCGGTGGTGGCGCCCTGTGCGGGCGGCGCACGTCTCGTCACCACGGTCGCACCCTCCTTCGGGAGGTTTGGGTGGAATTTGAGGAAACTAGCACAAGCCATCGCGTCGTGTACGATCCCTTCCTGCCATAAGAAGGCTGCAAAGGTTGCTCGAAGGCTCTCCGCCTCTGAGGGACTCATAGCTTCTTTCAGTTCCCCTCTCCCCAAATTCACTGTACGGTGAAGGCTTGCGGAGGATACCTGAAAGAAAAGTACACAATATATTTATAGTTGAGTGTAAAAACATAAGTGGTGCTAGAGTGGTAAAAAATTAGACCGGTAACAAAAAGTTACTACGCTGTTTAAAATTTAGTTTTTAAAATAAAAAAAATACACACATTATTGAATAATACTCCATTAAATACAACTACAGATCGTCGGACCCACCCCGCATATGTGTTACTATATCTAACTGAGCGAGTACACATTTACATCTACGTTGTATATATACATACCTGAGCTATCACAGGCGACATGGCCCGCTTGCTACTGCGACTGCCACTTCGATCTTTCCTCTGTAATTTGGGGGAGACGCGCTCCTCCCGGCCACCGCCAGCACCGATGGTGAAATGACCCTTCATGGCCGTTGCGGGGCTGGTCTCAGGACTGGTCTGGGTCCCCGTCTGTATAACGGCCCTCCCGCTACCCGCACTGTTGGCTTGACTACTGTCTTTGTCTTCAACTTCTTTACCTTCTGGCGGGTCTTGAGTGACCCTCGGTGGGCTCCCATCGGAGCGCATGTGTAGTGAAGAGCTGGGGGGTGAGGGTGTGGAGTCTTTTGTGAGTGGTGACTGAGACAAGTCACGAGTGAGGCTGCTCACTAATGCACTGGTGTCGCTTTGTGTCGAACCCCTGCGCTGTGACGCAGCACTAGCCGCCGAGTCGGCCATACCGCCTCCTGAAACTAAACGACAATATTAAATTATAAAGTATTGGAACTTCTTTACTTGGTTCTTATATTGCCAAATTTTAACATTAAGAATTCAAATCATTTAACTGGAAATTAGAGAGTAAAAGGTTTGACAATATTAATACATGCATTTCTACCAGAAATTCCTTCAACGGATCTGGATTGAGACTTTAAAAGGACACACGCCAAATCTGATTACAATTTAGCTCCCTACCTGGAATCGGTACAGGACTAGAACTGTGACTGGTCTTCTCTCCCAAAGGACTAGCACTCCGCGAGGCACGTGGGCGGGACAGCGCCCCTCGAGGAGAGGAGCTCCGAGACGTTCTTCGTGGCGGTGTGTCGGGGGGCGTGTCCCCGTTACCATTCACACGGCTTTCTCCCATCTGCTTCACCAGCTCCTTAACTGACACGCCCGCCAGCTCTGGAGGCACATCCCTACAAAATATCCCACGGTTAAGTAATAAATCTCCATGGCTGGGTGGTAAAGAAGGGAAGGTTCAAGAACATGTCTCACTTAATTGTAAAGCTGAATCACTTAGTTACAGCTTGTATACACTATGTTAAATTATACCCCCGGGGTTTTAACGTAAAATTACTCGGTTGTTAAAATCACAGCACAGTCAACCAATATCTGATGTTAAAAAGAAACATTGTATATTAGAACAAATAACCTGCATATCTCCAATAATTTCTTCAGAAATACAACGTATACATAATTTTTCGATAATTCCACCAAATACAAACTATAGATACGTACTTTGAGGAGCTCGCCCCTCGGTCACGAGAGGACTTTCCATCGTCTCCCTTCAGCCATTTATGGAGGGATGAGAACCGATCAACGGCCGCAGCTTTGAGGTCCTTCGAGGTAGATCCAAAGACAAAAGGGTTTGCGGGCTGCTGATTGGCAGAAGTGGCCAAGGGAGGGGTGGACGAGAACGAGAAGGAGGCTTCTGGTTGGTTAAAAGCAGTTACGCCACTAGGGGACGAGGAGAAGTCAAACCCCCGCTTGGGGGATGAAGTTTCTCCGGTCGCTTCGGCTTCCGCTAAATTCACCCGAACTTCACCATCTGTGATAAAAGACAAATTGATTGTTCTGAATTTGAATTTCAGACGTAGTGCTCATCCGTTAGGGAGTTGTACAGCCTTGGCCCTTCTATAATTCATTAGAGTGGAGCTAACTGGTTACGTAGGCGTATTATCAACTTATTTTTAGCTTTTACTGCATATATGAGACCTGGCTTACTGTTTAAAATTGAGAAAAATACTTACTGAGGAACATTCAGTTCTTTAAATGTTAATATGAGAATATGAAATCGCCCTCTTTTGCCCACATTTAGACAGTCCAAATGTACTCATAAATCTCGTAAATAGGTGAGAAATTTCATAACAGGACGCAATTATATGGACACTTTAACGCTCTAAGGGCTGTCCGTGTTTCAATCTATATTTTGGAAGCACCCATAGTTAAATATGTTAGCTTTACCTCCAAGGGGCGGTTCATGGCGCAGGTAGAGAACATCGTTGGGGCTGAGGGCGAGTGACCAGGCCTCACCATCGTGGTTGAAGCAAAACTTGCTGGCTAGTTCGGGACTAAGCCGCAGCCAAGTCCCTTCTGCGTTGATGACGTGATCCACGACTTGGACCTTGTTGCCTAGCACCATCATGCCAACACGAGGTGCCGCCATGCTGGGCAGGCTGCGCACGTTGTGCCCTGATGCCCCACACTTTACTACGGTGTACAGACCCTTCAGATGCCTGCAATAATTCAAAATAGGTTGGTAACTAATGACTGCATGGGAGACAGGTAGCTTCATGACGAGGTATAAATTAATTTTACAGAGTCTAGGTCATTTTTTCAAATTAGTTGTTGGAAATTCACTGATTTAGTCCCAATAACCTGTTCACCAATCACTCGATAGTTGTATCCTAACATGGTCTTTTGATGTACCAACAGTTAAACAAAAAATAAGTAACCGACAGTTTCCTACGAAGGGTGCCACAGTAAGCAAATTGCTTTGAAAGCCGTTCTAAAGGTCGTCTACGCAGTCTATTTACGTTTTTTCTGCACACTTTATGAGGAAACTACTGGATATTTAAATATTCTGAAATATAATATGTCTTTTTAATGTCACGTTGTGATTTCACGGTTGGTTAATTTTGAACAATTTTCTCTACCTTTCCCTTTCAGGAGAGTTGGGAGGTCTTGTAGTAGTCTCCTTGATGACCTGCTCCAGTATTGTCTTCGGCTCCTCGACAGGAAGCAGCAACGTTTTGCCCAAGTGCTGATTGTATTGCAGGCACCACGCCTCCCCCACCCCTGTCATGGCGGACGGGCAATAGCGACGCATCGTGTCATGATTCAGGCGAAGCCACACCCCATCGTCATTGTGAATCTGTAGCACAGACAGAAGGTTACACAAACAGAAGAAGTTGTTCCATCATCGTGGGTCTTTGGTACATTTTCGGATACATATGGGATTTATTAAATTGTTTAGCACTGTGCAGCCCTCTGCAGATTAAACTTCAATTGAGACAGCGTTAAATCGACGTCGATAAAAAAATTAAACTACGATTTTTTTAAACATTCACTATACCTCATCAATGAAGGCGATAGTTCCATTGACATGGACGACACCAATCTGCTCACTTTGCAATGAGGGGTGAGCGCGCACCCTTAACCCAGCACTGTCTTTGGCCACAAACTTCCGCAGGCGGCTGGGTTGGTGGGTCGCTTTCTTGACAACACTCTGCGATGGAGGGGCCACGCCTTGTGGCGGGTCCTTCACTTCCACTTTGTACACCTGCAACGAAACAAGAGATGAGTGTTAAATCATTTCCTGCCCAGCGTCTAACTAGATGTCATCCCTTTCTGTTTATTTCTTTTTTTATTTTCATTGTCGAACTTCAGTGACGAATTGTTCCCTGTTAAGGGTACGGATACTTTAACAAACCTCTTCTAGGACGTAGTCATCAACGGCGACGAGTATGGAGTACCATCCGACAGTGGTCGGTGTCCAAGTGACCGAATAGGTGCCATCGCTGTTGGGTCGTACCAACATGGTTTCACTGCTCCGCTTGACGGTGGGGCTATAGAACCTCAGCTCCTCGAACGAGTAGTTCTCGAAAGGCTTCATCATGGTGATAGCATTGTAGCAGACCTTGTCCTTCACGGTCACCTCATAGGGGATGTCCATTGGCGGCGGCCCGGGGCCAAATGTCGAGGGCTCAGCTTCGCTCACACGCCGCATCTTATTACCCTAGTAAAATAAAGGTAAGAAGCGAGTTTTGCGGGGTATGATTCAGTTTTTTAGGGCATAAACCTAAACATACATATTCATAATATTCACGGAAAACAAGTGGCTTTTTAGTGTTGAAGTCTGATAGGGTGAAGGTATCGTCTCTTAACTGCTTCGAAGCCAGGGAATAAACCACCTTCTACGTACCTGATCGTAGTTGGCAACCTCCTTTTTGTCGATAGGCATGGCCTTGACGTCGACTTTTAGTCCAGGGACATGGACCAGGTCGCCGTACTGATCGCGAGTGAGAACGCTGAGGAGGGCAGGCCATCCGCACCGCAGATCGTCCCTGCTGAACGTCACCTCGCACTTGGAGGGATCTGCGTAGGACTCGGGCTGCAGCCATCGCGCTAGCCGTCCTCCACTGGTCCCAGTTGAGCACTGAACCAGATCTACCAGGAACAACCGTTCGTTACTATGGAAACTGCAAATAAAAGAAAATAACAGAATACCGAATCACCATTCACATATACCCATGCCATAGATAGAGAACCCGTCCACAAGCAGTGGTTTCCCCTTTTGATAATAGTGGATACCCACCTACAAGTGTTAAGAACGCTTGGCAGACTTTGGAAGTTAAGTTTTAGTAAGTACCAAACCAAGGTAAGGTCCCTAGACCAGGGGCCGGGCGGCTCTTGCTTCTCTCACTGGAGGGGGCCATGATATGCAAATTTGAAAACTCCTCATCCTTAACTGAGAGGGGTCTGTCTATATACTGCGGTGCAAGGGATAAGGAAATGTCTGAGGCGACGACCCAGCTAGTGGCAGGGTGACCAAAACCACTCCACCCCAGTGTAGGCTGGTGACGTCACCACCGGCTATTCCTATTACATTGCATTGGTCACCCTGCCACTTGCTGGGTCGTCGCCTCAGGCATTTCCTTATCCCTTGCACCCTAGTATAGTGAGGTAAGATGTGGAGGAAGTGACTAAATCTATACAAAAATTCGACACATCTCCATATTTTATGAAATAAATTTTTATTAATTTTTATTTCGGTCTTTGGGGGAGGGGGGCATGGCCCCCATGTCCCCCCCCCCCCCCCCCCTAGAGCCACCACTGACCTAGACGTCAACAGGTCGAGATGCTGAATTTAATGGACAAGAAAAACTGCTACTGGGTCTGGCGCATTATCGCGCACAAAGGGAGATAAAGATCAAGCGGTGAGTTTTTTTTTTTTCCAAGAAATATACACAAATGTAGGTACCTACCTAGATAGATTAGAGTAGGTAGTGGATTGTTTTACAAAGTGTGACTTCCTTGCAATAACGACACGCAATGAACCATGCGACGAATAATCAATCAAATTATGTAATGGTTGGGGTAGGGGAAAGGGGACGGCTAAATTGTTTCTAATATTTTATCATTAAAATAATTTTTACATTATAGGTGGGATTATTTAAATTATTATTTCTAATGTTTTCTTTTATTTTATTTTTTAAGGTAGACAATACCTTAATTACAGTAGAGGGTGAGAAGAGTAGAACCGGCCAGGATAATTCCGATCCACCGTAGAAACTTAAAAGCACCAAAAAGCTCACTTAAGCGGCATGTTCGCGTTAAAGAAATTCACCTTAACTGCTATAAGGAGACACAGTGGTCACACATCGAAACTGCATAACACATGTTCCCTCTCCGACTATCGGCGCGAGACTGACTGGACGGGACCGACAACAGCGCCTCGCGTCTACTGCTAGGTTGGCGGGCTTTTTCCCCCGCTAATATTGAGACTTTTAAACTTCACAAGGACGTTATTTCCAATTATTATTTCTTTTTGTTTTATTGCTTATCTACGGAAGTGCATTAAACACTTCCACAGATTAGCTGCGAGAAATGAAATAAAGGGTCCGACAATGGTCGCACTTGACTTTCTCGCAATTTTTACGCCAGCGGTATCGAAAATTTTGATTTTTTTTACGTTATTTATTTTTTTTGGGACCAAAATTTTAACTTTTTCTAAAACATATTTTGCCATACACTGGACAATAATTTTAGGCACCTACTCACCGGATTTCAAACATATCCGTCAAATGGTGAAGTGTCGTTCGACGCGCAAAGTACGTGTTTTCTATTTTCCATGTCACGGCCTTAATTTTCAAGTAATTGAAAATCTATTGAAAATGACCTTGAAGCATCTATCTGAGACCACTTTCACCAATTTTCAAGGAAATCTGTCGATTAGAGTTGTTGCAAATCCGTCTGAACCAATCAAAAACGTGATTTCCATTTTTGGAAAATTTTCCTATGATAATGCCAATATTGGCCATAATTATTATGTTGGATAAATTTCGTTCGGTAAAACATGAAACTAGGTTAAAGTACACCTCCCTACCAATTTTTATTGAAATTGGTCGAATAGTGCTACCGGAGTGACGACCAACGCGTTTGGGCCAAAACTGGGCCAAGTTATTGGCCCACCTCCAAATGATTGTAAATGACCTAAAAGCATCTAAAAACAGTTTCGCAAATTTTCAAGGTTCCAACTTGATATACGTAGCTTACAGTCCTTCTTAACTGTCAAAAAACACGATTTTTTGCCTTTTTTTGACCATAGCAGGCGCAATTTTAGAGTTATCAAAATTTATCAAAAAACGGGTCCAGATATTTACATTAGGTACCTACATACCGAATTTGAGCAAAATCGGACGAACGGTGTGACGTCCAGTTGCGCGACAGAGTGACGTACGTACGTCGGACGGACATTTTTTAAAAACCACTTTTTTGGACTCGGGGGACCTCCAGGATCATGGGAAACCCAAAATCTCAAAATCGAATTTTTGCACGAAGACATAACTTTCTCAGCCCATGTATTACATACGGGCGAGAAAGTAAAAATTAAAAGTAACATTTTATTTTTGAGAACTCACTGTACTATACGAGTATGGGATCCCCTGCGTGCATAAAAGGCCTCGGCCTACTTTCGTGATATCGCCAGACGCGCCAGGAATCCGAAACATTTATCTCGCGTTCTTTACCGAAGTCGTAAGCAATGGAAATGGTTCTGTTCGCGGATTCAACCGGAGTCTTCATTATTCAGACTGATCACTGGAGCCGGCACTGATTGTTTATAGAGTAGTTCATAAACCCGCCACGCGTCCCCGCACCAAGAGCGCTGGTTTCAGTGCAAGAGAAGCGTTGCCGTGGTGTGCGTGTATTTGTAATCTCTGCTTGCCTGTTTTCTTTGTGTCGTGCGCAGATTGTGGTTTGGTTTTGTGCCATTTTCTCCAGTGATTGTGTTAATACAACATTCTTTGGATATATCACCCATGTCGATAGCAACAGGGAGTTTTATTCTAGGTGGGTTACATTGTTATTGTCAAGACGCCGAGTCATGTCAACAAAGATGTATTTACATCTTGGTTGGTTGGTTGGTAGCAGTTTTTGGTATTGGAACGTATTATTTTGTAATGTACTTTCAATGTGGCTATGAAAAGGAAAATGGTGATTCAAAAGTTACACTCTTCCTACCTATACCTAGCCAAACGTTGACACTGACGCCACTAGCAGACCCTACTGCCTTAATCGAATATTGCGGATAAGCGACCTTCTGAACATTACTGGATGTTACAGGACCATGCATATCAGGGAGAGGTTGGGCGTAATTATCTTGAGAGGCGTCAGCGAGTCAGCTAGTCCATCCATTGTTTCATCATGTTTGCATAGCGATAAGTGACACGTTCGCGTTATCTATTCAACATGGGCTGTGAGGCTGTGACTGATAAATTACACTGTCACACTGCCTTCCAGTTATTGTTCCTCAAATAGGCATCGATTGGTAGCATGAAGCTTGAAAGGATTGAAATCAAGGTCATAGTAGACCGCAAGAGGCTTAGATTAGGCTTCATAAACCCTATGCAAGTAAAACCAATAGGTACATTTCAGTATCGAATTCAGGGTAGTAAAGTAGAACAAGCGAGGGACATGCTGTGCAGCTACTGGTAAAGGTACCGGACGCACAACCACAAATATTTGCCTAAATAATTTGAAATTCAGGTTGAATCGGGCCAAGTGAGCTCCCGATGGCTGGGGTAAGAACAATAATTCCTGAAATGACCCCTTTGATGACCTTGTTCGCCATCCCTCAGCTATAAGTTAGCAGTACACAATAAATGAAAAACGAATAGCAGAGCATTCAAGGAAATGTAAGTACTTTATAAACAGGGCTCTCAGTTTGAACTAAGTCTGTATCTGGACCATGTTCCGCACGAATAGGTACCTCCCCTGTATACCTACAAATAAGTATAGATAGCATGGAGAATTGATGAAAGGCCAGAAATCAAGGTCAGAAGTGACCACAAGAGGCGCGAGAGTAGGCTTAAATAAACCCTGAGCAGATGAAATGAACATATCATTTACGAGTAGATAGCGAATCCAGGGTAGAGAGGACACGGGGCATGCCACGGAAACGATACCGGTGTCTAAACAATGTTTAAATATAGAAATGGAAGTTAAGCCCTAAAATGCGTATACGATCATCTCAGAAAAGTATGGTTTTGTGTTTTCAGGTCCCAGCGCGCGGAGGTGACGGCCTGTATGGGATGACGGGAGAGAGAGGAGGATGGACGGCGGAAGGGATCGGGGGCGGTGGCGCTGGTGGTGCCTCTGGCTCGCCATGAGCGTCCTGTACACTGCTCGGGGGGCATTGGCCCCCAGTGTCCCTAAAGACGCCAATGCGGACACCTTCAACGTCATCTCTGTGGAGAACATGGATGCCCTGTTACGGCTACGTCTTGGCCCGGACTCACTTCCTCTCAATGGGTCTGAGGGGTCTGACGCTGGAAGCAGAACGCGAAGAGCGACAGGGGTGCTGTGTGGGCAGGGGCAGCCCGCATGTCGCTGCGAACCTACTGCCGGCAAGTGGCTCATCGTATCCTGTGCCTTCAGCAAGCAGGAGGTGAGAATAGTGCCAGAATTTTGTTAAATTAAAGGCATCCTTCAGAAAAATGTGTCTCCATGACTTCTGTTTCATGCCACTTGCAATACTTACTGTCACAAACGTTTCAACGTGTAAAAAGTATTTTCGTGGCGGTAATATGTTGTAGAGCGAAAGGTCAGGGCGGGCCAATGAAAGGCCCCTTTCTTTAAGTGATCAAGACTGACGGGCGAGGGAATTTATTCTAAACCGTGGCTTCGACCACCTCTTTTCATCTTTGTCGGCATTTCAGTGCACCCAAGGTCATAAGTCATAAGGAAGACATTCCAATGAAAGGGACCATAGGACCATTAATGCTTCATATCTCTGAATCATGCTATAAAATTATCGCTAGTCTTATCAGTATCACTTATCTAATCACTGGAAGTAAAAAAAAAATTACGAGTTTGGTCGACATACAAACTTGGATGTAAAAGAAGCTGCAAAACGGATAGGACGGAAAGTACTTAATATCTCTATGGGCTGTAGAACAAGGGAAAATGGAAGTTAAAAAAATAATGTTGCTCTCTAGTAAATCAGTACCTAAACCACCATGTTCACCCATTCGTTCTTATAGTACCAACCGCAATCACTGCGGGTTACCCCATACAAGGTACATACATACATTAGTCCTTAGTATGCGAACCACACAGTGCAAGCGTCACGAACACGTTCGGCTAACAATACCCTTTTCCCGACTAGGCGCCGTCGCCATACAGTTCCCCAGCCCCCACCAAGTTCCCCATTGGGAGGCATCACAACGTGGGATGTTCCTAACGACCCAAACTGATAGGATGAGGACTGGGTATGGAGAGACCCAGCCTAGGCTAGACGAGCTCGGTTCAAGGACGTTCAAAATTTTTGCACACTTCGTTTGACAACCCATGGAGCAGCTGGAATAGTTTTGGATAGTAAGGCTGGATTTCAAAATAACGATAACGGTAGGATAACGATAGGATTTATGTTGTACACGCCTCTTTCGTATCAGTAAGGGTAGAGAGGGTGCTTCTGTAAATGTACAGCTTGGAGATATCTATACGCATTGAGAAGTCAGTGTCAAAAAACCAGCATTCTATCAACAAGCCTTAGGATTTACTTTGATTTATCTCTATCAGAAATAGGTAACTAAAAGTAGATCAATAATTCTTGTATTACATTTGCGGTTATACCCATAGATCTGCATCTGCGTTTGCTATTCATGCGACCGTCCATTTCCGTGCAGGTAAACCGTGTTTAGTCAGTTGAGCTTCCTTGTCAGTGTGTAAATCTGCATGCTATCTACGGCCTTATTCTCCGTTCTAGGAGCACGGTTTGCAACTCAACGGGTCATTACCAACCATCCAATACGGATGACGCCAATTAGGTACAGCAGAGAGCAATACAGGTACCGTGCACGGAGGCACAGCGACATCTGTACTGCGTCCTATGATTCCTACAAAATCCATGCTCAGATCAATTTATCCTTCCCGGCTGTGGGTAAAAGCGAGCTTTCATCTTAAGACAAATCCATTAAGGTCCGGAAGTTTCTTCAGGTCACGGAAACTCACAGGAGTAAGGACAACGCCCACCTTCACGAGGCTTCAATTTTATAAACAGGCGAGAAGCTTAGAGAGAGAGCTGAGAGAAAGGGCCTTTCTTATCGGTCCCATTTCGCAGATAAATAGGCCAGCTGGCGAATCCAAAGACACAAATATTCATCCCAGTACACGTGGGTGTGGTCCACTAAAAGATGGATGCCAGAATGACAGAGACATCCGTCCAACAGCCCATTAGGAGCTGAGCATGTTTATGTTGCTGGGCCCAGTTACGACAGATCGTTCATGCAAGCAACCATGTGCTGACGCTGCGGCTTTACAGAGCAGGAAGTTACGGAACTGAAAATATTTATAGGTCATCTGTGTTTGTACACCTATAGGCTGAGTTTTCTTAATTTGTCGCAGATAGGTTTGGATCTGGAGCTGCATTCAGGCCGAAAAGGTGAAATTGCGAACTACCGCCCGAGCCCCAAAGCCTTATTCCCTGTATGTTGGAGATGTAAGGGCACAGTGACTGATTACAATGTTAAAAGGCTCAAAGTGAACCGCTCTAAAGTCTAAACGGGTCAGCGTCATAGCGTTTCCCTACATCGTTAACAAAAGAAGCAAGGTCTATTTTAGAGTACACCGACAATGACAACAACAAAGGATGCGAACTATTCAAAAAATACTGCGAATGAACCAATAAAAGTACCTAGCCCAACATGATATGTGAAGATCTAGCCACAGTCTTACAATGGAATTTTCTCAAAGTAAAGTGCAACGTGAAGGTGAAGGAGGAGCATCATCCATAGCCAGACTTTGGCCCCTACACCATACGTCCTGGCAACCTGTCAAAAATCCATCCATTTGCTCTATTTTGGACTGTCAACCTTTCACCTTGAGTCATACCTTTTTCGAGACGTTCTCAAATTTATAGAAGTTTGACCTCTAGAGAGATTCGAGACCCCGAGGTCAAGCTCAAGGCGTCGATGAATCAAAAGCCGTACTTACGTCGGGCGACAGTATAGTGGCCTGAGCTACATTCTGCTCATAATGATATGACTCATGCTATACCATTACAACCATTACATGATCCATACTAAATTATAATTAGCAAAATTATCATTTGCTGTACAAATTGAACGTAATAACAAGTGTTCTATTAATATGAGAAATTGGCTCTAATTTTAAAGGTAACAGTAGTTAGAGACATATCGACCCAACTCTCCCGTATATCATCGGAAGTTTGAAGTTTGTAATTAAACCCCTATGAAAAGTATTAACGACTCTCAAAGGTCGACGTGAAAGAGGAAATGGAATCTGAAGAGCCAATTGAAGTTGAGTTACCCAAGCAGATGGTCTGAAAATTTTATAAGGTCGCTGAAAGAAAGACGAGAAAGGGCAGCATTGAAATAGAAATAGTGGGCTTCGGGCGCAGCCACCCCAGTCAGCTGTATAGCGTGCCGAGGGGGGCATACTCCCCTCGCTTGCCCACGATAAAGAAGGGAGGGGGGCCTGTATGCTTCCCCCTACCCACCCCTCACCCACTCGCTGGTTGATGCCTTTGTTTTAATTCCTTATCCCACCACCCTCCTCTTCCCCATCTGCGTTCAGGAAAAGTGGGGGATAATGGTTTAACAGCGATTGAACAGGCTGAAGCCTTACCGGTGTACCTCATTCCCAAGCAGCGATTTTTTTTTCCTTTTTTGCGGGCTAAGGGAACAGCAGTGGAATGCGAGAAACTAAACCCCTTGTCAACGCCAACGGTAAAACATTATGAAGGGTAAACAGAAGTTAAAAGGGGAGGACGGGTCCCACGCCCCCAAATGTACTACGTTTTTTGTTGCCCCGGAACCCCGTCTGCTTTAAATAATATTACAACAATTTTTGTTTACAAAATTTCCATGTAAAAAAAAAATCCTTGCGATTTTGTGAACTCCCCACTTTACAGTGGCTGCCTTATTCGCGAATTTAAACCAAACCGTGGAATATGCGGAATATGCGCAGAGGAAGTTGCATCGGTATTTGCTGCAGGGCGTCCTTGCACTTTTAAGTTGCACTGCCAAATTCCTCTGGCCAACATCCCGTCTTATTTGACCTCATAGAGCTCACAACAATGTTTTGGCCTGTCTTCAGTTGTGAGATAAATACTGAATGACCGCAGGCGGAAAGAAGGGTCCCGCAACACAGTGCATGGGATCCCCAATACAAAGGTCTATAGGGGTGGGACCTTCCCCCAAGAAATAAAATCCCTCCTTGAAGGTAAATCGAAGCCGAAGTAAGTCTTCTAAACCTGCGGCACTTGTCTCCCAGAAACAGGTTGTTACATGCTCCTGTCTCGACTGGCTACGCACCATCTGAACCCCAGCATTCGGTTCTCCCTCCTGACTTTTCCATTTGCTGGCCTTGGCTGCCATCGATTCCTAATCCGGACTGTCTACTTATAACGATAAATTCCTAAGAAAAAACTGATATTTCCACGTCTATGCGGTGACACCTGCTGTAGACATGATCATCATCAAGCAGAGTGAAAACTAAAAATGTTAGTGGCCATTTAGGAATTGGGGATTGAGGCAGGCTTGCGCTGCGTCAGTGCGACACCCTGTCAAACAATCTGTATTCTATCGCTTCTGACGTCACCAAACCCACATGATTTATCACCCCAATGAATGAACATAGTGTGGCTTGACTAGGCTAATGCGGCTTAAGTCATCGTGTAAACACAACTAATCCATCCTCATGTATGAAAACTTCAGGAATCACGCTGGGTCCGACTTCAATTTGATTTTTCGGAAACTATTCCACTCCCTTGATTAGATTTCTGTATCTAGAGGGGGAAAAGGGCAGGGTGGCCAACATAATCGTAAACTAAACGGCCGGTAGTGCCCAAGCCCAATGTCCAAGCTACAAACAGCTCATCTCGCGGCCTCCACTGGAGCTGGGTTCGAATCACTAGGTTTAATATAACTTCGGTCAAAAACTCAGCTTGGGTGTCCAAACACAATACGTGGCGATGTATCCACAATGTAACCCTACCCCCAAATAAATAAATAAAATAAACTGCCCGCATGCATTTCCGTGCCCAATTCATTTTAGCATGTTTAGCTTAGGACAATTAGGACTGCCCGAAGACGGTTCGTGGGAACTACACGACCATGGCCGGACGTATCTGCAGGAAGTTAGGGGTGCGGTGCTCACAAACGGTTAGGTTACACGACGCATAAACGGGATGTCTGTCATCTGTTTGGCGCCACCGCGATCGTGCTGTCATCTCGGAAATTATCATGCTTTTTAGATCAATATTGGTACAAGTTGATAGGTGTATATACTGGCCATATTAAAGGGCATGGGACGAGAAATGGGGAAACTTGCGTTGCGTTGCTCCTAGTATCGAATCTGCAGTGAGATAAATCTCAGCTCCGTGATACATCTTAACCCAGTACCTAAGTATTATCTCATTTCCAGGTTAAAAATGTCCATTGTACAGAACAGTGTAGTTCTTAGCCCATATTTCCCTAATTAAATCGCTGACAGTCAACAACTTATGTAGCCAAATTTCGATGTCATATTTCTCTGAAACTGATGAGATCCCGCATGTTGACCTACATTCCGTTCAGCAAACGAAATCAGAAAGATCTCTTCCACTATCGTGTCCTGATTCCTGACACACGATTTTACATCACCATGCATTCATGATCATGACTAACCTATTCGACCTGACAGTCCCAACAGCTCTCTCATCAAGCTGTAGGCGTATGCGGGGCGAGGCACGGCCATGCATATATGACTGTCTGACTGTCCCAGAAGTTGTCCATGGCAAGTGGCAACAGCAGGTGTAGGCATGTGTCAGCTCTGACTCATCGCCCATGCAAGCTGCCATGTACGGAAGGCCCGTCAGAATGGTCAGCCTAACACAACCTGACGTTCAAGAGTGGTATCTGGAGTATCCGATTCCGCAGGTCCTTTTCAGGCATTTAAAAGACCTCGCCGAATAATCAATAAACCCATGTTAGGTATACAATCAGAATTTCAGCCTGTTTTTGCCTCACATTTGGAGGAACCCGTATCAAACAGGGTTTGTGGGCCAGTTTGACAATCGCAGCAATGCATTCCTTTGGAGGTAGGCTGGTGGCAAATTAAAGCGACGGAAGCGGACTTACCATTGCCGTCTGGTCTGGGCCTAGTTCAGAGGAGATTCACATACTTTCGTGAAGTGATACAGACTTTTTTCATTATGAACAAAGAAAAAAGGATTGTCTTCTCTTTTTTCAAAAAATCAGCTCTTTGCTATCAGTTTTCGAAATTCTCTCGCTTCCAGAGTCACTACCCTGCTATCGTCTTTCAAAATTTTTACTTTCTCGCCCGTATGTAATACATGGGCTGAGAAAGTTATGTTATCGTGCGAAATTTCGATTTTGAGATTTTCATTGCAAAAGGCGTTTCAGAGGTCCTAGATACCAAAAAAATGGTTTTTAGGTCATGTCCGTCCGACGTACGTGCGTACGTACGTACGTACGTACGTACGTCCGTCCGTTTGTCTGTAGCGCGGCTAGAGGTCACACCAGTCAACCGATTTGGCTCAAATTTGGAATATAGATGTCTAAAATCAGTTCCGAGATACATTTTTAATATAATTTTGATTACTCAAAAATTGCGCCCACTATTGTCAAAAAAGTGTCAAAAAAAATTCAAAATCGTGTTTTTGTCTACTCAAGATGCATTTCACGGTACGGTAATAAAGTAAGAACCTTCAAATTTTGCAGTCGTGTTCCCAGATAGATGCTCCAGGATTACTTTTATTGTTTTGGAGATGGGCCAAAAATTTAGGCCAAAATTGGCCCATACGTGAAAATCTTGGCCCCATGAACAGTATTAGCCGGAATTTCACAAAAATCCATAAACTTGTGCTTAATAACATTACTTAAAGCTTTGTCGAAGAAATATTCAATCAATTCAAAATTGCGGCCTATATAGGCAAAATGAAGTCAAAAATAGGAAAAAAAACTAGAATCTCGTTTTTGATTGGTCAAGACGGATTTGGCACTACAGTTATTAAGTTAGATCCTTGTAATTTCGCAATAGTGTTCCCAAATAGATGCTACAGGATCATTTTTATTCTTTTTGAGATGGGCCAAAAATTTGGGCCAATATTGGCATTATCGTAGGAAACATTTTCCAAAAATGGAAATCACGTTTTTGATTGGTTAAGACGGATTTGCAACAACCCTAATCGACAGATTTCCTTCAAAATTGGTGAAAGTGGTCTCAGATAGATGCTTCAAGGGCATTTTCAATAGATTTTCATTTACTTAAAATTTAAGACGGTGACATGCAAAATAGAAAACATATACTTTGCGCGTCGAGCGACACTTCACTGTTTGACGGATATGTTTGAAATTCGGTATGCAGGTGCCTAAAAGTATCGTCCAGTGTGAGGCAAAATACTTTTTAGAAAAAGTTAAAATTCTGACAATTATTCACGTAAAAAAAAAAATTAAATTTTCGATAAAAATTGCGAGAAAGTCAAGTGCGACCATTGTCGAACCCTTTATTTATGTATCCTCTCAGTTGAAACCAACTTTTGGACAAGCCCCGTCCCTTTCTCGAAAGAGAGAGGGTGACTGGGGAAACAATTATACTTCACGACTGAATAATAGCATTGTCGATTAGAATAGGTGCCTTGGTTATGAAAAGGGGCCCGCAGCACCTGGCAGCTTCAAAGGATCTCTGCCTCGTATATGTATAACATAGCATAGCACAAAGACAGTGCCACAATATGTTCAAGGAAAAACAAAATGGTCGATTGTACTGCCTGACTTTAGCATAATCAATAGTTTTTTAATTACTGGAAACATTTTCACATACCTCTCCAGTCCCAGTTACCCTCAGCAAAGTTCATTTTGAACAAGGCACCAAAGAAAAGCTGATTCGGTTGAATGGGTTCCTTTCTATTGGTTAGGATCGTTAATTGATTGGATCTGGCACAGTATGCGTGTTAAATGAGTGACAAGCCAGCGGGATTGAGTCAGGGCTGGAGGCTCGAGATGGCTGCAACAGATCCTCGCTCCTCATTCCTTGTCGTTGAGATTTCAGGCTAGTAATGATGCTGCCTGGAGCCTGGAGCCGGTACCTGGGGCCTCCACAGTCCAGACATAACAAGCTACTCCCTTCAACCTGCTATTAACTTGAAGCTAGCTCTGGCATTCGGTTATAAATTTTTCATTTCTCCACGTGACACATCAACTGACTGAAGCGTTCGCTGTAGAAACAGGGAAGTGTTGAGACGTTGCCATTGGCACGTTTGAGTCAAACGGCTCCAGGATTTTTTTTTATGAGGGGGTCGAAAACCGAATTGGGCGTGAAAATGTTTTCCATAAAAACATTTTTTGCTCCATAAAGAGAATGGGACTGATACGTCGATCTGTGTAGCACAGGACGTGGAGAATGGTTAGATTTACTTCAAGAAACTTGAAAAAGGAAAAGGATGATGAAAGTTGATAAACTATTCAATTTATCAATTTGAAAAGCCTACTTCACATTATCTGGAAAGCTTAGAACAAGTTATCCGTAATCAATTAGGCAGTGGTATTTTTAGTAAATTAAATTATAGATGCAGCCAGGTTTGAGTTTGCGATTTACAAATAATGTCCTCAGCTTCCCATGCTGGTCTTAGCGTTCCTTCTAAAGGGGTTGAAGGTCATATCTGTTAGTGATAGTCGTAGGATGAGTCACACAAAAACACCCCAGTCCCAACCATTAGTGCCGGAGCTGTCCAAATGCAGTTAGTGTCCCCTCCGATAAGGGCTATTAATTTCCCATGTTCAGGACAGCTATCGCCAGCCCGAGGGCCTTGGAACCCATGTACTATATACTATCTACAGGAGAAAAGTTTTGAAAAAACGAGTCTAGTATTTTGTTTACCTCAAGACCGGTCGGTTTTGGATATCTGGTTTGGTTCGACCCACGAAAAATGTGCTTTGAAGATGCATATTTAAATGACTATGCATTTTTTAAGGTGAAGGTACGCTTCCGTATAGCTTTTAAATTAGTGCAGCCACATATTTTGGTTTCGGGCCTTCGGTTTTATGGGTGCCCTTCGTCAATCAATCCTAAAAATCATCCATCCATCAAATACCACTCGAAAGCCCAGTAGTAACACTTATGAAGTCGTTGATGTGATTACTGCAAGTGCAGTGGCAATAAGCTGAGACCAGTGCAAACCGGAAGTGGCTCGCACCATGTGTGCGTGTGTGCGACTGTGACAGTGCGACTGTCTTCTAATGGCGTGTCGGGAAATGCTTTGTTTCCTTATGGTATCGGCAGGGGCGTACTTAGGTGCACGCAATACTGACCTTTCTGTGACGCACAAGTCGCACATTAATCAGAACAATTAATAGAAATTCCTTCTAACTAATTTTCTGTTCTTAGGTCGTAGAGCTGGGACCCGGGAGCGTGCCCTCCAACCTGCTGGAGCTGAGGATGGATAATCTGGCGAAACTGTCCATCGGGACCAAAGCTTTCAGCAACACCACCGCTCTTCGAAGGGTTTTGCTGACGAGGGTCAAAACACTTCATGTTCACAGCGCAGCTTTTGTCAACATCACTGCTGCCTCATTTTCCCTACAAATTGAGGTACGTTTATACACGAGCTGAATTTACATTTTACTCTTCATCACGGCCTGGAGGTGTATTCCCTTTCTCGAACGCCAGCAAACCCACCCAACTAACACCTTCAAAATTTATTGTAAGAAGATAAGGCACGCCATGATGCAATATACGGAGAACAGTTCTTCTTACAATAAATTTTGAAGGTGTTAGTTGGGTGGGTTTGCTGGCGTTCGAGAAAGGGAATACACCTCCAGCAGGAGTATTCCCGTTGGGAACGCTTTTAGCAGGCGATAACTCGCAACCGCTATTTTTACGCCACTTAGAACTCGCTTCAGCAATTCCCGTATTCCGCTTACTTTTACGCTTTTCGTCGGCGCTAACTCCTACCGCCAGGCGCAAACAAAACAAGGGAAATTTGTCGCAACTTTGAAAACTTGGCGTTAAAGCAGTAGACAGACCGAAACAACAACAATATGAATCCATTTTTACCGGATTCTTGTTAATATTGAACTTCAAATTTAGTTTTAGGTGTTAAATATGTAACACTTGCTAGATTTAATGTAAGAAATGTTTCAGTAATACCTTTATTTAATTTCAAAGAACATAAAATGTATGGATTTCAGTTTAAAATTTGTGAAAGTAAAAGATGGTAAGCTTTCATAACCTTATTTGGTTATTTTATATTTTTCTATTAAAATGTTTAATTATTCAAGATAAAATGAGTAGAAGATAAGATAATAATATTAAAATTGAATGGTCGTGAAAAAATTTCAAATTTGCCCCTTTTTTCAAAAAACCGAACTCAAACAAAAGCAAAACGAAGTGTACTTCTTTCATTGCAAATGTAAAGAAACTTTCATTTTTCCCCCAAAAAAATAGATATATTCTCATTTTCAAGTACACTTTCTATTAAATCCGCTCAGAAACCCACTCAAGTTGACTTTGCACCAATGGGAAGGGGTGGTGAGTTCTACCGCCTTGAAAGGGCGTCCAAAACCCACTCAATAAACCCACCATAAGCGTTAGGGAATACCATTTGAGCGTTTAGCGAGTTTGAAGGCGTAAGTTGAGTGGGTTTTGGTGGCGTTAGAGAAAGGGAATACACCTGCTGGAGTGCTTAGTGAGAACACTTCACTAGAACGCTCCTACAGCTTCTTTGGGACATAAAGTTGGATCTATAGTTGGTTATACCCGATTTCAAATTGCAGCACTGTGTGGCAGATTTATCAAACAAAGATCGATGCTGATATGAACATAAAATAATGATTATCTTGTTTTTGCAGGAGTGCAGCGATGTGACATTCGACGATCACAGTTTTCGCAGTATGCGGGGACCCGTGAGCGCTACCATCACGTCTTGTGAACGCCTAACCATGGGCAGCAGCGTCTTCTCGTGGCTGCGCCAACTCTCCATTATCAACGTTCCTACACTAGCATTAGTCGAAAATACCTTCTCTGTAGAATCATTGAAGACCCCCCGCCACGGCCATGCCGCCACGGTACGTACAGACAACCCAACCTAACTTTTTTAAATTTTTTGAAGTCATCTATCGATGAATTATGCGATCGATGACACATCGCTTCGATGGAGGTTCCGAGTTGGCGGAATATTCCACAGTAAAACCTCTGGGCCATCAAAGGTGTCGTAGCCACTTGAGAAGAAGAATTTGGTTCAAAAATTCTGAATTAAACAGAACGTAAGAACTCCAGTATGAAAGAATCGACAAGAAAAGTTCAACAGTATCGACCCTCGTGCCTGTTAACATGGATTTATTTTTTCCAGATAATATTCCAAAACGCAACACTGGATGCAGTACCGAACGGGACGTTCCCCTCGAGTGCAGGAGAAATAATATTCAGAGACTGCCGCATCAGAGTGATATCCCGCGGGGCGTTCAACGCTATTCAGTTCTCTCGGGTGATTCTGGACAACACTGATCTGGAGCTGCTGGAGAATGGGGCTTTCAGTGACCGGACGCAAGTCTTCGAGCTGGAGTTTCTCGGACTGCGGGTGTCACTTGTCGAGCCTGGCGTTCTCACTGCTGTCACCAATCTAACCGTCCACAACTGCAGGTACAAGGTTTCACTTTGCGTCATTAGCGTCATAAACTAGTTAACCAAGTTAAGTTAACCAAGGCTTTTTTCAATTTTTCCTTTTAATGAAAAAATTACTCGATTGTTAAATTCTAACTTGGTTAAGTTTCTGGCTTTAAAAGACTTATCATATTCCATAAGAAAAAATATCCGATCGTTGCCTCACAGGTCACGATCAGTTTTTACTCTCGTTAATGTAGCAAATGAATATTGATACTTTTCGAATTTTCTTAATTTCTTAATTCTCATTTTCAGGATCGGAGAACTTCGTGAAGGTGCGTTCAATATCACAGCAGCTAGAATCCACATGACTGACAACTCCTTCACTACGATTCGGAGGCACGCATTCGACGTCCACGCTTGGAATGACGTCCTCATTGATGGGAACGTGTTCGAACACCTGGACCCGGACGCATTCTCCCTCCCCTTTCAGAAAGTAGCAGAAGTGGACGATTATATTTTCGCATTTACTAATAACCAGCTGATCCATGTGGACGTGAGTGGTCTTGCATTTGTCCCCCTGGAGAGCCAGGTGGATGTTCGTCTTTGGGGCAACCGCTTTCAGGAGCCATGCAGCTGCCGCCTTGAGGCCTGGACGGCTGATCTTATTGGAGCCCCCAACATGGCACGAACTCTGTATGACACGAGTTTTTGTTCCGTCACAGATTGGTTAGCAGTTTGCTTCCGTTTGACTGCAGGCGCCATGGCCATGACCAACTATACCGAGCAAATTTGCGGGCCGGGTAGTGAACTACTCTGCGAGGAACCAAGTCGTCGATTCTACCCCGCCGACCCTAATCTTGACTGGACTCTTCTCCTCGACCATGAAAAGAGAATCCTCACGGTCATATTTATCACTGTCCTCGCTTGTGTCTCCTTTATTCTTATCATAGTCACAGCAAGATGGATTCAAAGGAAAGGGCTTGTTGGTCGGATCGTCTCCCAGTTTTTCCAGTCCAGCAGTCTCGTTACCACGGCATCCATCTCCCGTGTCAACATTCACGAATACGCTGAGATACAAAACTTGCGAAATCAAACGCAAGTAGTGGAGGAGAGCGATGAAGAGGAAATGGTAGCTGTTGACGATAAAGCGACACAGACATTGCCTGAAGAACTTACACAAGACTTATTGCAGTCACTGCGTGAAAAGCTAGATGATCCGGATAATTACAGGGAAGCACGGGACATGATCGAACATCTGTACGACCTTATCAAGGTGGAGGAGAGCTGCAACAATCGTACGTCCATACTGATGGAGGACACTCTGTACGCGGAGGTGCAACCCCGCATGCGTCCACGTGCCCGCAATAGAGAGGTCAGTAGCGTGGGCACACGCAGCCCCAGTCTGGATAGATTGGCCCCCGTCCATTACCTGCCTCGACCAGCAGTGGTCAGTGACTACGCAGAGCCCAGAGATCGACAGCTGGCGTCACATGTCTATTGTGAACTGCCGGGCGGAGTGCCGGGTGATGTTCCTGACGTCCTCGTGTCGAGCCGCCTCTTAGCTAACCGACCACTGCCCGAGGCGCCCGGAGGCTCCCACGTGTAGCTAACATTCCAATGGAAGGGGGATGCCTCACCGCAGAGCCCATCCTGGCCAGAAAGCGGCGCAAGTCAACGCATTGTCAAATTGACCTTGCACCGCGGCTCACAATAAAAACAATCAAATGAAGTCTGACAAACGACTATTGTGTCTCGAGGTAATTACAATATACGTAGCTTGTCTGTGATATCTAGCCAATGTAAACAAGACTAATTTTACACTAACCTCCAACTTACGAGTCAGCAGTACCACCCTGTAGCCCACCTATCACCGGGCAGCCATCTGCTCTTTTGTTCAGTTTCTTCTGAACCAGATTTCCATATTGACACTGACTGCTGATATATCTCATAGTCTCATGGCTAGTTGTTTTCACTTATATGCATGTTTTAGGGCATACGGCCCAAATAGTTACCCTACTCGACATTTTGCATTTTTGTATCGATGTGTTTTGTGTAGTGTAATAATTGTAATAATGAAAAAATAAATGTGTAAACGAATCATTGGTTTTTTTTCCCATTTGTATGAAAATTTTCTCCACTTGGGGTCACTGAAGAAACGTTAGATACTCGTAGTTATACCCACCGATACACATCTAATCATTTGAGAATTTGGTAGCTAAAGCTTCAAAGCTAGCTGAGTCAGCGTACAACAGTTTAGTTGAGCAGCGCAGCGTTCGGAATGAGAGCCATTTCAGCTATTTGTTTAACAAGTGAAGATGGAGTTAACACAGAGGCAGAGGAGGATGTACTGCCTCCATTACAGGGTCAGTGTTAATTCAAGTGGATGACAGCCCAACGGACCGCTTCACGGCTTTGATTCACATCGGCACCCCCGTCTAGCACATGTCGCTTCAGTCCAGACTTGGATTCAAATTTTGGAACAAAATAATAGGGTAGGTAACGTCAAAATGTGCTTCGAAATCTACATTTTCACCAACTGGCAAGTAAAAATAATAATAAAATCAGAACCTCTCTTATTGGTTACGACGACAAGGGGATAGATGAATGATGAATCACCATTAAATGATAATATAATGCAGAATAAAAGAATGGAAAAGATGGCCGGGAAAAAGAGAAAGGAGTCAGATATTTTCTACCTTTACCGATTTTCAATAAGTAGGTACCGAGATTCGAGGGATCTGAACAATGTTGGCAAGTTTAAAAAAATAAGGGGCAGTCAACACTCCGATACAATTACCGGTTTTCCGGCTTATAAATAAGTAATTTTTACCAGAAAAAAGGTTTTGCTGACAGTGATAGATGGCAAATTTAGAGAGTCTCTAGCGGTGGAAGACCAAGCATTTACATCCAGACCCAGACACACAATTTAGCCTAGAGGGAACGAAGCCACATTTCATTTATTAGGGGAAGATGAATAGTGAAAAGATATTAACGAAATTGATTATAATATTCTTGGCGGCTGATTCATGCCGTGCGTCTACTGGAACAGCAACACGGACATTTTCGCTGGCTGCCTGGCTGGGTGGCTTCAAAGAAGAGCCCAGGCTGAATACACACTACTGCGCATTACAAAAAATTCTTTCGCAGGTGTGGCTGTGAACCAAAAAAATACCCCATCGCGTGACAGCGAAGACCTCTGGCAGATAGAAGAGAAACCGAGAGCCGTGGATAACCCTGTCTTCAAGAGGGCAAGAGGTCCCGACAAAGCTAGGTTAAAGGTGTTGAAGATATTGCTGAAACCCAAGTTCCTCTCACACTGATTTCTACCACAAAGCAGGTGCTAAACCTAAAAGAAAAATGATTTTCCGGCCACACTTTTGAACATTAGGTCCCTGAGTAGTTCCAGACTGGGCCAACGAAAATACCCTTACTTCAATGTGTATATGACGCGCTGAAACAGCTGGTGAGGTGTTTGCTACAAGACGAGAACTATAGTCAAAGGGACGTCCGAGACAGCAACACTGACACAGAGGGACACTACCACATCTTACAAAGTTAAACTTCTGTAAACAAAAATGTAGTAGTGTCTTAAGGAGTAGATTATAATATAAGGAAGGAAAACTAGTCCTGAGATTGTTTCCGTTACCGTTGAGAAATAAAGAGGTGTCTCGATCATGAGGAGGTTTTTACCTTTGCTACCAGGAGACAAAGGTGTACAAAACTAAGGGGGTACATGTAATAAAAGGTAACGAGGGAGGTCATTTAGAGGCGAAAACCTGCCACCATAAAATTGAAGGATAGGACAGAAGGAAAGTACAGAGAGACTACATCATGTGCAATTTAAGGAAACCAGTCAGAGAAAGCTCCACGCAATCATTCATTTGCTTTGCCTTGCACGTACCTCCGTACTTACCCGTCCGTTTTGGCACTTGCTGGGCGCCAAACGGGCGGGCGTTGCGGCCACTAAGTCGTCGTCACCCGTCAACCAACTGCTATAATTAACATAATTGTGTGGAGAGGGGACGGAAGCACAGCCACAAAGCTCCTCTGCCCCTCTTCCTCAGCCTTTATCAAATTTATCAATGGAATCCAAAATAAATCGGCCCGCTCGGCATGAATGGGGCACCCAAGCCGTTCATCACCTATATGAGTCCCCGCGTCACGCGAACAAGCTGCGTAATAGCATTGTCAGCGACGGGTCCAGCAAGGAATCAACTTGAGGACCAGACAAAACACGGGGGATACTTTTGGATGGGCAGCCGATTCCGAACTTGTCCATCAACTTATTGGTATCCATTAATCGGATAGGTAGGTTTCACTGTTTTATCTGTACCTTGGCGTATTCGAAGGTGATAAGGTGATCAAGAATGTAAGACACCTCTCTTCCAATAAGGGTTTGACACCTTAGTCATTCGAAATCGATAGGGAGTGAGTTAATTTTCCTTGCGGAAATGTCCATCATTGGAAACCTTTTCCAAAAGCACAATATGCAATATGTACCACATTGAGACGTATTTTCCAAAGTGGATTAGGTACAGCACCTTGTTTGAGTATGGCTGCAAGACAATAAAGGGGGGCTGCTAGGCGGATGCGGGTCTGCGGGCACCAAAGACTCTGGCAGCTAGCCAGGGCTGCAAGAATGTTGGTCTGGACCATCGTGATTAATACCAGCTAGTCAGCTATCTCCAGACGCCCTCACGCACACAATAACAAATACCCTCAAATACCATAAAATCACCTGCAGCTAGACTCCGACAAAAAGTCAGTCTCAGATTGTTCTCTATGTTCAACTATCAACTTCGAGGCAAGGAACTCGGACCTAACACGTCGATTGTGACTCGTGAAACGACCAGTTACAAGTGAGAGGAGAAAGACACTGACGAAGTCAAACAAGACAGCGGCTAGACAGCGACAAGAACTTCCAATTTGCCGCTCGGCTGACACGTTGTCCATGCATCGCTGAAGAGATGACACCGAGTCACCGACACCAACACCGCCGCCACTCAAACGGGTGCCCTGCAGTCTGACTGCTCCAGTGCACGAACACTTACTCCACAGAAGGTATCTATGGTTGTGCAACGAGAAGAAATGCACTCAGAAACAGGTCATGAATGTCTCTGCTCTGGTTTACTTCAGCTGCACATCATACTAATTAGCACGAATTGAAAAAAGGGAGAAAATAAAAAAACTCGAAATTTATTTTTCAAAAATTGACCCATAAATTTTATCATTAAGGCATATTCACGTTCCGTTTATCTACGAACAAAGCTTTTCATCTTCACCCCATCAACACGATGAACTGACAATACAAAGGACAAAAGCCTTAATTAATTAACGTCTACTACAAAAAGCCCTCATGGAAAGTGGGGGAGACGGGGTGGAAACGGCAGCCGACCCGCGACGCCAGCGTCCTGCCACGCGGAAATACTCAACAAGCATCCCTTTCCTTCCTCTGAGAGACATTCAAGTAAGTTCACACTTCAGACAGTCACACCTGTAGATTAGTGCAGAAATGAAAGAAGAAGCATACTGCGTACGTCAGTACATCAAAAATCATGGCAAGGAACTCTGTACCGCCGTACAATTTCTGAATATGCAATTGACTCACCTCAGTGAGAGATCCATTGCATACCTACTGGGTACACGAACTTCATTTTTATTTTTTTTGGTAGGGAAATCTACCAATAGAGCATGGAGCATTCGGAAAGTTTCTCACAGTTTCATTGATGGTCCAACGAGCCAAGTCGACTGTAGGTAACCGATTATCACTGAAGGTGACGCCAAAGGGTGAAAAAACTTATGCCTACTAATCGCACAATCAATATCCAAAGCACAACTTCAACACTATGAGGAGTCCTATTGCCATACACAGCTTATCCAAGCTCATCAAATCACATAAAATTTAACGAGACCGATTCAGCTATATTCGGTTCGACTGACCATGGCATTGGCAATCGGCTCGCAGAAGCTGTGGCTCGTAATGGAGCGTATGAACCAACAACAGAAAGCACTATGCCGGAATAGCCAGGGTCAGTTCTCAGCTCCACTTGACTGCCCACATCTATCATCCGCCGCAGAAACAGCCGAAACCACTTCATCCCTTCACTCAAGAACTAATAACCGTCTATTCAGGAAGTCCGCCAATTTTTTCCCGATCACTTAGTTTTGCATTTGTAACAGCTCTTTTTAGCAAAACTATTTCCCAAACCTGCTAGGTTGTGTGTGTGTGTGAGCTGATTTTGGAGATCTTTTTAGCGTATAGCCGTCGTTAAGAGCAAAACTTGCGATTTCAGAAAAAGCCGGAGTGTATTTAGAAATAGAATATCAAGGGCAGAACAAGCGCCTTTACGCAAAATCACTGAACTTTTCCCGACAGGCCATTGACATTTCTCAAAACCGCGAAATAAGCAACCTTTCATCCATGCAGAAAACGAAACAAATTGTAACCATGGATCTGGACGACCTGCGACTATATTACTGAACCGTAAACCATAAAGGATTTTTGTAGAACTGGACTTCTAGTACAGAGTGAGTAGTAAGCATCTATATCTACCCCATCTAGTACCATCATATTTCACACGCACAGGCTAATCCAAATATGTCACTTCAAGTGAGCAGGAAGAGCAAGGAGACAGCGTTAGCAATTGGTAAATCAGTCCTTTGCCCTGGATTTTAATTTGAGTGCCATGATACCCCGAGCTTCGATCCTGACTCCGCTCCTTCGTCAACGAAGAGGCTACAGAGTGGCTCCAAGACCCCTCTCTCCTCTATGGCTTCTCGTTTACTACCGAATGTTTTGTTTAGTGTTTTGTTTAGTAAACTATGTAAACTGAGCCTCATCAGGCGTCAGTTGCTGTCGAGCCGGCGCGGAGGTTGCACGTGAGCTATCACTCGCGCTGCGACGCAAGTTACATTATCATTCGCGTAGGCACGGTCGCTTTACTCGCTTCAGACTTTAACAATTTTCCTGTGCCTAAAGTGTGTGAGAAGTTCCTCTGGACTGCGTAAAAGTGCTGCACAACGGCTGCCGCAAGAAAATGCCGGTAAGTTTCCTTCACGTTGACCTTGTACTTTAGAATTAGGTGAATTGTTGAGAGGACTAGCAGGTGCTACCTCACCCATTCGTCTCACTTCGACATTAATGTATTTTTCAAGGGGTTAACCACTCGTTGGGAATCTCACTGGGAAGTGGTTACCCCTTCGGGGTTCACCTTTCTATGAATATCGTTTGGAATCTTTGGAAATCTTTATGGAATCTCAAGGAATCTCTGGAGTGGTTACTCCCTCGGTTATTTTCTTTTGATGACGAGGCAGTTGATACTAGATGTTCCCAACTGCGCATCCCCAATGTTTGTACAACATATGCAGTCGACGCTACGTTATCTATTTAGTATCACACCCTTCAGTTCTAGACAGATCAATGACCCATAAGCCTGCAACTACTTAGCAGAGAAAGCAGAGTAGATGATATTTCCGTAAGTCTGTACAGATCAACCAGTGAAATAGACCAGTCAATACTAGTACGAAATAAACGAAAATGCTTTTTGCTTTTTGGCTACTGATTCAAACACGCCGCTCTCCAACTGAGACGAATCCAGTGACCAATTGAACGGACCACATTCAGTGGTATGAGAATGAGCCTCACACATAGCAAGCAATGAGTGTGATAACGGAGATTAGCATTGCGCAGCAGGAGTACAGCTATGCGCAGCAGGAGTACAGCTATGCGCAGCAGGAGTACAGCTATGCGCAGCAGGAGTACAGCTATGCGCAGCAGGAGTACAGCTATGCGACACAATAAGCTATAGGTGCACACACTAAGATGACACATTTGTTCTCACACGCCGCCTTTGTGCTTTCAACAACAGCATGGCCTAATGAGTCACTACTACAGGCATATCTGCTGCTAGCGAACACAAACGTCGCCAAGTATGTATGAAAAGACACAAAAAGAAGAGCGGTATACTTTCATGGTGTTTCACTTCAAACCTGAATTCTTTCCAGCCTCCATGTGACTCAACTTTTCAACCTTTTCAGACATACGAATGTGAATGTCAATCCTAGAGAAGAGTTCATTCAGTAATTTCTCAATAGCTTAAAAAAAAAAAAAAAAAAAAAAAAAAAAAAAAATTGAACATAATAATAATAATAATGATTTTTTCACACTCCACACCCATACCAGAGTACAAGATGGTATAACAAAAAGCTCTATACCTACGTGTGAAAACTGTCGGTTTTCAACTTCTCAAGGACAAGGATCATTCATTAGACGAGAAAAGCACTACCTTACAACTGCAATAGTACTTTCTAGGTAGCATAGTTTTATTATTTTTATTACGTTACGTTATACAGACGGACACCGAAAATCTGAGGACTGAACGAATAAAAGATGTAGCAAATTTTCCTGCATTCCTAAGAATAAAAGTTTGGGGGAGCGAAGCTGCCACTTTCACGATCACCTAAATTCTAAATGGAATATCAAAAGAAGCTGAATAGCTTCAGGTGTAAGTACTTTGGCTATCTTTTTTATTGGAGGAAGAACAACTAGACAGCCCACTAGACAGCCATTAAAATCCATCTGAGCCCATTCAGAATCGGATCGAAATATGGGACAGGTTTGAGGAGACAGAAGATGGGCCATGAGACAAGACTGAGATGCACTTGAGTCCTTGATGGGGGAGCAATAAAAGGACAAGCCCCAATGTTCAGGACTCCAGGATTTCAGGCACCGCCAGGCCTAGGATGAATGGTCACGCCGAGCGCCAACCACGAACTCACGCTGTCAGATATCGATTACAACCTGTCTAAATCCGGACACATTATTCACCAAACTTCGTGGTCAGTGGTCAATAATAATACTGACAATAAAAGTAATAATTTATCGCAATACACGCAGAAAAATATCAATCGGCACTAAGCAAAATATTTTGATAGAGTGGCCCCCTCTCGCTATTTTAGTAGACATTCAAATAGCCACCTGTCAGACTTTTCTCTTGTTCATTGTTACAGCAGAGCAACGCCATTAATATTGTTTAATTCATACATTCATACAATTCATACATCGGAGATCAACTGCATAGGGGTAACGGGTGTTCCATGACTGGTATACGAGATGTATAGGGATAGACAAAGAAAACCCACTTAATGATTCAAGTAAGACAAATACAGCGGTAAGTTAAGTGGACGACATCCAGCTCCCCCAACTAATTTGTCGCTAGTTAGTGCGTTGTTGCGTGGAGTCCATCCAATGACTTATGCGGCATAAGCTAAGTATGCAATTCTGTAAACTCCCAGCGAGCGGGCCTCGTTAACATTCGCTGTCTGTAGAATTAGAACGGCATATATTCATGTTGACGAGACGTTGCAATTTCCGAAGCGAATTTCAATATTTTTTAAAAATACTTTGGCGTACATTTATAATTTAAATAACTACCACATTCCATTACAATATCTTTTGGCAAATTAAAATCGTTTTTTTCACCCTCGTAAGGATAAATGCCTAGGCTGTAGAGGCCGTAATACCTGGGAGGGTGTAAACCACCCCTGCGTCAATGGCATCAGGGTTTCTTTTATTTTGGCGACAAGTGTCACACCAAATCAACTTTATACGCACGTACTCCACGAATCGTATCAAGATTCGTAAAATTCTGGGAGCAGCATGATTTCTAAGAGAAAAAAATCTACTTTTCACCCCCTAACTTCTCAAGGGGGATTAATTTCACAATTTTACCAGCAAAGTGAACTAGCTATACATTTTCTTAAATTTATGTAATTTTTTCGTGGAATTTCCTCCAAAACTAAAAGCGTAGCAACGTCCTAAGTCCCCCAGCTATGGATGTCGTCCACTTAAGAAATAAACACTGAGAGACAACTCGAGTGCAAATAAAAAATTTCAAAGACGAAAGAAAACTGAATGAAAATGACAAGAACTAATAATGCCAAGAACAGTAATTTTGCTTGAGGATAGAAAAATAAAATAGGTGAAAGAGAGGGAGATAAAATAGTTTCATTTAATTAACAATGAATCAAGTTTTATCTTCTGTCAACTTCGAAAAAGGTTGCCCTGGTCTTATTTACCATGCCATCCCAAAATTCTTCTCCAAACAGATCCAGCCAATTAACAAAAGGGTTCGGATCAGACCTATGGCAGTTACCGAAAAATAGGAATCCTTCTGGCCTTGTTCCTTTTTTCCTTTCTTCTACCAAGTCACCGATAGTTACTCAAATCTCCAACTACTACGAATCAGAAATGTGGTCTTTATTTTCGGCACTTCGTGACAATAAGTGCAGTAATGTCCCTGAGCCAACCCACCCCCTAATTCTGTTGAACACCTGACCTTTACCAGCGGATAAAACCACAACTACCGGGCGACCGAGGTCGGGCTCTAGTTCTAGGCTGCAGCGCCAAAGCTTCTTTATGATATATCCTACAGAGTGACTGTAGAATGTAAACTCTAGAGCGAGCCCAGATCAATGTCCCCCACCAAAAAAGATGCCCATACCATTCCAGTAAAAAGTTAACGACCACCGACATCCTCTGATAGGATAGGCCAAGACATCCGTGAGCCCGTGAGCCACGCACAACCTGAAGCCATCTGTTGGCTTTCCTTGTTTGCAGTCGGGTTTTTATTCAATGAAGAGCAAACAGATGAAGTCATTCCGAGGACATGGCCCATCCATGTACCACATCTTCACTCTCCCCCACACCATTTCAGTATTCTGTCCGGCTGTCCATGACTTCTCAGACTCAACAACGCATGTAAATCTCTTACGTGGGAAGCTATGACAAACGAGCGAAGGTACTTAAGGCACACGAATCATAAGATACCTATGCTTCGTTGAAAGATCCGTGAAATATGAGGTTTGTTAAGAAACATCTCACAATATGAACAATGCTAATTTCACAGAAACTAACGAGGGGGTAACCACTCCAGAGATTCCTTGAGATTCCATAACGATTTCCAAAGATTCCCAACGATATTCATAGAAAGATGAACCCCGAAGGAGTAACCACTCCAAAAAATTCCAAGATTCCCTGAGATTTCATAAAGATTTCCAATGATTCCCAACGAGTGGTTAACACCTCGGAAACTAATCAACTAGGTGAAAAAACTTACGCATCAATTATTACATCGTTTAGGTAGAAGAGAAAACAGGCATGAGTTTGTTGGATGAACTTTTGGAAAACCAAATATAAAGAGGTATAAGGACCTGGCACCTGGGGCTGTTGACACCTGTTTGTAAGAAAATATCACTTTTCTGTCAGCCTATAAGATGCAGCACAAAAACCTAAAACCTAAAACCACTCAGAAAATAATAATCTTGTTCCAGACATTCAAGAGAGTGTGAGGATGTGAGCGGCATGGCGGGCCTCCAGGTGTGGAGGGTAGTGTCCCTGCTGCTGGCCGTGCTTCCCCTCACCTCGACTTTGGACCTCTGTCAGACGGGGCTGGAGGGTGCCGGCAAGGCTTCGACTCTCTGCGGAACACCCTACTGCACGTGCAACAACCCCTATGGACGAGTCTACTGCTCATGCACTCCGAAAAACTCTACATTTCCTCAGGTATTCAACCTCCCCATGTTTTCCTCCCTCTCTCTAGAATCTAGATGGATATTAAAATGCGACCGGGTCCAAAAAAGATGAAAGTTTGAACTAAGAGGAAATTTTTTCTGGATGTTCCTGAAAAAATAATATTATCTGATCTCAAAGGAGATGGTAATATTATAGTAATTTCAAGCTTGCATGCTCAGCTGGGGAAAACGTTTACGCGAGTAATTTAAAATCACTTTACGATAGTCAATTGAGCTCAGTGCCTTCAATAGGTTCGGTACAATATAGGTGTCAATAAAATAACTAGAGACGGGAAAGCCAAATAAGATATTTTCTGAGGCCTGAAGCCCACCCTAAAAGGGCTCGAGGGGGTAACCACTCCAGAGATTCCTTGAGATTCCCTGAGATTCCATAAAAAATTCCAAAGATTCCCAACGATATTCATAGAAAGATGAACCCCGAAGGGATAACCACTTCAAAAAATTCCAAGATTCCCTGAGATTTCATAAAGATTTCCAATAATTCCAATGATTCCCAACGAGATTCCCAATGAGTGGTTAACC